>CM060972.1:24783921-25058921 GCA_030765045.1 Tenodera sinensis
CAAAATTATAATATTATCTAATATTATATATATAGTTTTAAAACAAATCAATCAAAAGTTCAGCTAATTTTGCTTCGACCTTTTTACACCCACGTTTTGCTATATTTTGCTTAATTTCACCGCTACCTCTCTGTGTACCACGGTCTGTCTCAGAGTGCCTCATGCCCACGAATACTACGAAGGTCACGAAATTGGGCTTGAATGGACATGGCTGCTCTATGACAAGGTTCAAACCACATTAAGTCCTTTTTGCCCATCTGAAAAAGACTTTGAAGAAATCGTATTCAATAATTTCATATTTTGTTAATGAGTTAATAAACAAATAATACATTAAAGTCATTCCTTAATAGCCTCTCAGAATAGTTAGACATCGGAACTTCTATGAAAACATCAACTTGTTTTGTGTATGTAAGCAAATGTCATAAATTTTAGGTATGTTCATAGCTCAGATTTGAATTCCACATCAGATCATATTATGTCCACAATGTTTTTATAAGTATCTATTGCCCTGTTTTGGAACTGATTTCAGTGAAAATACACTGTTTTGTACTTTTAAAACTTCAATTTATCTCGAAGGGTTTAGGAGTTTATAGTTTTTCTTCTCTCCTGAGCAATTTGCTCTAATGTACATAATACGATTTGAGAAGTACCCCCTCAAAAACCTTATATGGAAGTTGATCTTGATCATTGATCAAAAGGACACGGATGTCGACAACAGCATGATTTGGGTGCTGAGCGGCCTAACATTTTGACGTCACTTTCGAGTTGGTGTTGGGTGTGCGTTTAATGTTTGTTAAGAAAGCTCCATACAATGCATAAATTACAAAAGGGGCTGGAATTATCGAACTCCTACTTGATTGCAGAGCATTATTGCTAGCAACAACGTTACTGCAGTGCGCATTCCACAAACTACCCCATTAGAGGCGAACATGCACTGTGGTGTGACGTAGCGTGGAGGCGTTATCAAGCGTAGTTAGTCCATCCACCTTATGCTGATGGCTTGTGGGTCGTGCATCTATTAGAGCACCCATGCAATCTTATTGCCCTCACAGCTACAAAATCATGCGTTTGGAACATGTTTTCCTACCTACTTCTTGGTAATCCGATGAACCTTCAGTTTACATTTACACATTTCGTTGAAGATATGCTAGATATTTTGACATTCTTTTAAAAGGTAAATCGCTTTTATAAAGGTGAAGACGGGAAAACAAAGTCAACCATTCTGTACAGAAAGAGCAGATTCTGAAGGCAATCCAATCTCTCTCAAACTTTTTACTCTGTCACGGAACACATATTCTGATAAATGAAGTACAGCAAACAATTTGAAATAAACAGAGTAACAAATCTGAGATTTGCAGACGATGTTCTGTTCGCCAAAACACTGCTACAACTACAAAAATCTGATGTGTTGCACTCACATGATTTTCTCTACCCTTGTACTAACCATTCTTACAAACTCTTATTCCCATATCTTCTTCGTGTTAGTTGAGATAAACATTAGCAGAAATTATCTTATTGCTTATTTCCTTGTAGGTGTAACGGGAATATGAGAATACAGTAGACTTTGAGCGATAGTCAAATCTTTTAAATATTTGAAATTTACTTCTCTTTGCGCGGCTAGCATAAAAACATGAACAACGATGTTGCCTTTAACGAGAGTTTTAAGTTTTCCGAAACTGATACAAATAGCAAGGAATATCTCCGAAATGGATCACTCTAGAAAAATGGAATGAATTGTGAGTTTTAGCGAGATCTACATTTCTTGTACAGTAAGATTTGTTCTATCTCTTACGGTTTACGTTATTCAAAAGTCATCCGGAGTAAATAGGACTACACAGGCTATAGCCAGAAAGTTAAGAATATGTAAGTGGTATACAAATATCTTAAACACATTTGATTTTAATAAAAATCAAATAAAAATCAAAATGTTCGAAATATTTTCTATGTAAATGGTATTTTAGGATGGAGCAACTTTCTTCAAAATTTTCGTGTCGCATCCTAGAAATACATCAAACTTAAATACCAACTTTGGTTTTAACCGACTTTTCGTTTTTTAGTTATGTGGTCCACAGACACACACAGACACACACACACACACACACACACACACACACACACACACGGGCCTTTTTCTAAAAAAGTTTTGTTTTTATTATTCAGGAGACCTCAAAACATATTTCCGGT
Organism: Tenodera sinensis; assembly: GCA_030765045.1. Taxonomy (NCBI): domain Eukaryota; kingdom Metazoa; phylum Arthropoda; class Insecta; order Mantodea; family Mantidae; genus Tenodera; species Tenodera sinensis. Next base: position 24,786,106 of record CM060972.1, read on the forward strand.
GAAATCTCGACATCGAATTTTTGGGTGGAATACAATACTTCCTCTACTTACTATACGTAGTAGAGAAAGTAAAAATGCTAGAAGAACTATGTAAACATAGCAAATCTGCAGGTATATCATTAAACAAACTGGAGTAGATTATGTCTAACGGATCAACTACAACAATATTGATGGAATACAGGTCACATACGTTAACAGATACACAGCTAATATTCTTTCTGGACAAAATGGGGAAGGAAATGCAAGAAAAATGCGTCTACCCTGGAAGAGATTTTGGGTCTTAAGTTCATACTCTTAGACAAGTCCCTAAGCAGACGAAATAAATGCCATCCATTAAGAATCTGTGTACCCGTCTACCCTCTGTTACTCTATGGATGTTAGACATGGTCACTAACAACAATCAAAAAAACAAAATCCAAATATGCCAACGAAAGATGCAACGCAAGCCCCTGGAAGACAGAATGTCTTCTGTAAAACTAAGTCAGCTATCAGAGACAAAAGAGCTGGGACATTTAGCCAAATGATTAATATGCAAATGGGGAGGCCACGTGACGAGATTACAAGACAACAGGTGCACATACATTCATTCTTGAATCTCCATGTCATATTCTTGAAATTCCATGATCATAGGAAAAAAAAAAAAAAAAAAAAAAAAAAAAAAAAAAAACGAAAAGCGACTTCTTAATTGAGGAAACGATATTCGTAAATTTAAAACAACCAGGATGCATATTTCACAAATAACTTCGGAAGTAGTATTATTTATGGCTGACATAAGATTTAAAGCGGGTGACACAACACAATATCCAATCAGAGGCTTGCCTTGCACAATTGTATAGCTTGTGAAATCACTTGTAAAGTGGTGATACATAGTTTGTTTCAAAACGTGAAAACTCTGCCCCACCTCTCTAACCATACTTTGATTTACAAATTTGTGGTTTAAAATTATAAAGGAACCAGAAAACCGACTGCATTGCCTCTCATCCTGTTTATGAGGGTTGTCTTTTAATTGCTAATGGTCTCAACCCAGTGGCAAGGGAGCACTCCCTTGTTGTGCAAAACTCTATAAATATCATATCCACCCCACAACATCAAAGAGAGCAGTCATGGTCAGCTATCACAAGTCATTAAATTTTTTGTCTGCCGTAACATAAATTCTGTGCTTAACAATATCTATATTTTATAGGGTACATATATTTTAAGATTTAACAATTATACGAAAGTTTTAGGAAAAAAGATAATTTGGGATAATAATTTGCAGATAATTCAAGATGTACTTTGAATTTTTCATGCAAATGTCTTAAGCAGGGTGTTTTTATAACAAAACAGCGCCATTTCTAAGAGAATAAAACATTACCAATGCGTGTAAAGGATAGCTTGAGATACGGAGATTTTCTTAAAAATATTCGTGTCGCATCTTTGGAAGATAGTGAATTATATGTCAAGTTTGATGTTTCTTGTTTTCGAGCTGTTTTTCACACAAGAAAACACACGCGCGCGCGCGCTCACACACACACACACACACACACACACACACACACACACACACACACACACACACACACAACACAGACAATTGGTCGAGGTACTTAGGCAAGCTCTGCGGTTGGATCTGGTCCTCCCTGGTTTACCTTTCTTCCAAGTTTTCCTAACTCCTCATATGGTCACCGAGGTCTACCAGGAATTGAAAATACCTCTCAAAAACCAGGGAAAGCGCATCAATTAGGGTAATACCTTGAGTCTAAAAAGCCCTCCCACCTTCTGTTACAGAGGGACGGAAGTGGAAACTCCCTTACGTGCGACAACTCATCAGGGAAGACTACCGAAAACCTCGATCGGGCTGTCGAGCGTCTAGTTTACCAGCTACTACTTCTACAGGTAAGTGCCGGAGGACATTGAGGATCTCACAACCCCACCTGAGCATTTCCGCGCAAGTACACCAATCTCCCTTGAGTATCGAGAACCACTGGCCCGCCAAGACCAACCCAATCCGTACAACTCCCTTGCGGAAGGGGCTCGAATGTCCGGCCCGATGTACTTCTAGTCTCATCAGGCATACAATACGTACAATGCATATAGTATTACTATCCTCGAAAAGTTTCCGGACCAATCTATATTAACGTTCAATAAATCATTAAACATAGTTTCAACATAGAATCAATTCTAATTTTATATATAGCGGTTAGATCGTTCGCCTAACACGATAGATGGCCCGGGTTCGATCCCAGGGACCCGCATGTGGTATTCATGGTGGACGAAGCGGCGTAGTGAGGTTTTTCTCTGGGATCTCTGGTTTCTCCCGCCAATCATTCAACCAATTACTGCATTATCACCTTTCCAATCATCGATTTCGCCGACAGGCGTCTGACCCTAGGCAAGGGGGTGTAAGTCCTACATAAGGAGAGGTAATCAGGTAAAGAAAGAGAAAGAAACTAAATATAGCAAAACAAAATATTACAAAACATAACAAAAAATAACGTAAAACGTAACATAGCAAAATCTGAAGTGTTGTACTTACATGACTTTCTCTACTCTTTTACTAACTATTCTTATAAACTCCTGTTCCTCTAATTCATGTTACTCGCGATAAACATTTGTATAAATTATCTTACTGTTAATTTTCTTGTAGGTGCCGGGAAATACAGAAGGTCTTAAGTGATAGTCAAAACTTTTAAAGCTGGTCGCTAAATGAAGGTTTGAAATTCCGCTCTCTTTGCACGCCAAGAGATGAAAAAGTGGAAAACAACCTCCCATGTGAGATAAGTATAAGTACTGCGAAATTCACACAAATAACAAGCAATATCTGCGAAATGGTTCACTCCACAAAAAATACATTTGAACACAACTTGTTTGATTTAAGGACACGTAGAATTTTTGCATGCTAAGATTTGGTCATGGTTTTCAAACTATGCAAAAGTCATCAAGAGTAAACAGGACTACGTGGACTATAGACAGAAAATTCAAAATATATATTTCATTTACCATAGAATATCTTAAACACGTGGTTTTTTAATCAAAATCGGTAGACTTTTTGAGAAAATCAGACTTTTCGCGAGCGTGGACATTTTTCTACAAATGCTTTCTTTGTATTCAGGGGACCTCGAAATATGTATTTCCGGTGAAATCCCGACATCGACATGTAGGATGGAATGCAATACTTCCCCTAGAGGCTATACTTAGAGAAAATAATAAGATAACAAAACGTAATATAACAAAACCTAACTAAACATAATATACCATAACAGACCACAGCATAATATAGAACAGCATAACACATACATTACCGCTACACATATGCATATGCAATTCATATGTGCAACATTTTTAAGTCACAGAAGAGGATTATAAAAGTTTTATTTCTGTAGAATTCTGGCTTTAATCTCCACTGCATATACCTATACTAGCATCAAAAGAAATTTTTCTGGTATGGGTGCCATATCTTTAGGTTTCTTCATATTTGAATCTAAAAAGGGATTCTTTCTTCTCTGATTTAACGTTATTCAGATTGCCAACTGCGAAAGTTTACCAGCTGCACAAACCTTTATAATGAAGTTCGTGTCTACCAGCGGGAATGATGCAGAGCTCTTCCTTACAGAATATTAATAAAAAGAGCTGCCAAGTAATACAATAATCAGAACTGGCCAAGTTTCGAAGCGATTTTAACTAGCACTTGAATACGCTGCTCGAAACAGAGACAAAAGTCAGGAGAACTGGTTACGAAATTAAATTGTATCTAATTTTCTGTCCTCTATGCCACACTGCTTGCCAGATCTGCCTTTATTAAAGTGAAAATCGTATTTCAACCTACCCCACGGTCGCAGAAAGTAAAGATAACAAATCTGTGGCAATGATGAGCGGGAAAAGACTGTTTTCTGACATAGACTCACAAAACACACGCTGATAGAGCGTAACGGCTTTGGCGCTTTACAGTTATAACTTATTTAGTTCTAATTTCGTATCGTTCGAAGTCAAGTTTTCAAACATGACGAAATAACCCCTAAGGATTGTGTATCTCTTGAAAAAGCTATTTCGCCAGAAATACTTAGCAAAGGTGCAAAGTTATCCTGAGTGAGGAACAGAATGTTGCATCGCTAAGATCTTTGGTCCCTTTTCAGTTTATCTGAAGCATGTACATCTAACGGGAGAGCAAAAAAGTTCAGAAAGGGCTACGCGGTGTTTTGCCTGTCCGCGTCCTGCATTATTGTAAATTACGCGTATTATAAGCTGTGCAATAAACAAGTTCAGTAATATAATGCTACATTTACATAATAAACGACATTCAGTGTTTTAGCAGATACACAATCGTTACTGGATAACTTAAATCATTTCAGGGTATTTGAGACTCGCATGTTAGGGATCCTAGATTCGACTTTCATTTGAATTGCAATTGCCAGGATGGATTATCTTGCATTACTAGTTTTTACTTTCTGTACTACGTGAAGCTTAAAAATTTCATACCGGGATTTCATTGGAAATACATAGTTTGAGACTACTGTAATATAGAAAAAGCAATTTTAAAGGTCGGCGTGTGTTTATGCACGTACGTGTATGTGGAACAGCCTAACTCAAAAATGAAAATTCGGTTAATTATGCATCGTTAACTGTCACTGCTGTAGTGTTGTTGAAAAGGCAGGAGGATATTGCGTTTATTATTGAAAGGAGTCAAGTGATCGCTCTTGGCCGCTTTCAAATCCAAACTATGCTTACGTTGGCAGCACTGCACTGGCGGCCATTTTTCTCAGTTGGGTCCGCCTAGCATAAATCACAGAAGCCCATAGTTTCAAGAAGTAATGGTCACGATACTACAAGAAAACCAAATATCCACTAGCTCGAAAAGAGAGCTTTAAAATTTCTGCTTACAAGCAATTCCATTACAAGAAAGAAACAAAAGGAACAGTAGCGGTCGGTACGTTAAATCTACATTCACTCTGCTGAAAACTAAACAGACTCCAAACTCACCAGAGGAAATGGCTTATCCAAAAGAAAAGGTAAGTTTTTAGTTACATTTTATCACTGCTACATTGGAGTCTTTTGAAGTAATCATATTTTAACCGCAAACAACATCTACACTAAGCCTTAAAGAGTTATATTGGTGTTCCTTTTAGGTACCCATAAATATAAAGGCGATGGCAGATTTGAAAAAATGGAACCTTACACGGCTGGGTACGAAGAGCTTTACAACCAGATTTTTTGAATGGACGTCCCAGTAGAAGCTTCAGTTTTAACACAATAGATGATCTACTTGGACCATGACATAAACTGTTTTTTAGTTTTTAGCAGTCATGTATTGTAGGTTGTATGACAACAAACAGTAAGTACAGGAAGTATTGTACTCCACCCAAAATTTCGATGTAAAACGGACGCGGTAAACTTTTTCTCGAAATGCTTTCTCTATTTCGGGGGACTCAAAACATATTAACTGTAAAATCCCAACGTAAAATTTTTGGGTCAAATACTTCTTCCACGTAGCAAAGAAAGTAAAAAGTTGCCATTCTTGACAGAGTAGGTTCGTCTTCACTATTTAATTGGTATTAAATGCTACAACACTCCTATTATCAGAGAGAACGTCTTTAAACTGGAGCCTTAAGCTGATACGTGAACGGAAATAACGATCGTGCACTGTCTTCTGGAAAAATCTGCTCACCGTCCAGAGACAGGGAAAATAACAAGAGGCGATCTTCTCGTTCACTCTACCGGAATACATCCAACTGCAATCTGTCTGATCGAAGTCCACCCTTAGCACCAAATTACATCCATGTCTACAATAAATTTAATTAGGAAGGGCAAGAGAAGAATAGGCTTAGGAAACAAAATCTGCCTGCCTTTTCCATTGATTCCTGTTCTCTCATTCTGTTCCTATGTGCGCTTCATTCTACAAGTAGTCTTCACAATACACTATCAGTCCATTCAGAGAATGATACAGGTACAATACCGTCATCACCCCCTCTCTACTCTATTTGAAACTTCCCTTATAAGAGCAGGTTCCACTCCTATTTGGGGATCTCTCTCCCATTTCCAGCAGAATCTGTTATTCCTCTTTTTACATTGGGCTAGTCAGCTACCCTTATTTTGGTTTTTATGTAACCCTCAATTGATATAGCACTGAAAACATAGTTCCCTGCGATGCCCAGTTAATGCAACTTGCAAATCTTTAAGTTGTAAACTACGTGCATAAAAAGTGGCCCATAATGGCGCGCAGGTGTTTATATTGTCACAGAACTTTAGCCCCACCTTCTGCCAGCTTGACCACTTCTGTTCCTGTAGTATAATTCAAGCTAATAGATTGGTTACACCATAACATGGTCAAACTGCGGAAGGGTAACATTACTAGTTGTGCACACAACGCCAAAGAAAATCATCTCCGGATTTTGTGTACTTTTGTGGGGTCGTTTGAGGCTTTTTCTTCAATATTATATATTGTGACATTCGGACGTTCAACAATATACGGACGAAAGGGCAGTGGGTAAACCTGGATACGACGAGCGACTGTGTGTACGCGACCATAAGCATGTCACGCTATGTCTTACCCTGATGCTGGTAAAACAAAGGAGTTCCGAGGCAACTAGTGACTGTGTGTGTGATAGAACAACGTGATAACATCTTACCGTGCAGAAGCTTCAAGTAATTCCGTTGAATCATTGTTGCATGTGTGTATGGAGGGTTCTCGAAGGTCACCTGACATCAGCTCCAGTATAAATAGGACAGTGAACAGTTCAGTTCAGTTTTGAGTATCAGAATAGTTCTAGTTGTTAGAGTTGAGTTGTTTAAATCGTTGTCTACAGATTGTGTTACGAGAGTGAGTCGGCCAGTCTGTCAGCGAATACGTATGGTCGTCGAGTGACTGTATCGTAATAGTAAAGAAACAAGAGACAGTGAAACTGGAGAAAGACATTGAAAGACTGAGAAAGATTATTAAAAGAACAACTGTGAATTATAATAGTAGATAAGTTTATAAACTGTGTCAGCTACGAGAACGAAGTTGTGCACTTGTAAACTTTAGTGGAAAATAAAGTGATACGAGGGGCGTCTCAAAAGTAAGTTGCACTATTTTTTTAAATCCGCGCGGTAGGTGGGAAAAGTCTAAAAGTCCCAGGGAATATTGGTATGGGTATAGTAGCATCACTGTAAGATTCCTAGGTACCTAAGTTTATTGCTTGGATACTCCACTCGTTCCTACGGCTGATTGCGAAGTTCGCGCTGTAATCCGCTTTTTGACGGGAAAAAATAAATGTGCGACTGAAATTCATCGCGAGTTGTGCGGTGTTTATGGAAAAGACATTATTCAAGACAAATGGTTTCTCTTTGGCGCCAATCGTTCATTGAAGGGAGAACATTACACGATGAGCAGCGAAGTGGCCAACCCTCCGCTTCCCGCGCTCCGGATATTGTTGACGAGGTTCGAGCAGACGTGGACACCGATCGGCGCCTTACACTTGATGCAGTTTTGTTTGAACTTCCTCCTTATATTGAAATAAGCCGTGCATCACTTCACAGGATTATTTCTAAGGATCTGTGTCTTATCAAAAGTGTGTGCAAGATGGATTTCTCGCATGCTTTCAGAACAACACAAGGAACAGAGAGTTGACGCCGCATTGCAATTTTTGCAATTTTTTGAGGATGAGGGAGATGGCTTATTCGACAGAATAGTGACCGGGGACGAAACATGGATCCATCACTGGACACCCGAATCCAAAAGACAGAGTATGGTGTGGAAACGAAAGGATGAGCCAACACCAAAAAAGGCAAAAGTTGTTGCATCGGCTGGCAAGGTCATGGCAACGATATTCTGGGATTCGAAGGGAGTACTGTTAATCGATTACCTGCCCCGTGGGACCACGATGACAGCTGCTCGCTATTGTGAGGTGCTGAGAAAACTCAGAAGAGCCATACAAAACAAAACGAGGGGAAAGTTGAACAAAACAGATTTTCTGTTCCATGATAACGCTCGCCCGCACGCTGCTCGTGAAACTCAAGCCCTGTTTAAGCAGTTTCGATGGGATGTTTTCGGTCATCCACCTTATTCACCTGACCTTCCACCGAGTGATTACCATCTTTTTCCGGAGCTGCAACAACATCTTGGGCGAAGGCGCTTCGTAAATGACGAGGAACTGAAACAAGAAGTGGAAAGATGGCTATCCAGTTTGGCGGGAGAGTGATGTGACATTGGGTTTAAAAAACTGTTACCACGGTATCAAAAATGTATTGAGGTTAAAGGAAATTATGTGGAAAAATAGGTACTGAATGTAGCTTTAAAAATATGCCATTTTTAAAATATTTAAACGTTTTGTTATTTTTTAAAATAATAGTGCAACTTACTTTTGAGACACCCTCGCATTTTGCCGTGGTGCTACAATATTATATATGTTACGTGAATATGACACTGCATATTATGGCAATAAAATGGTGTTAGTGTTCTCTATATTCCTGTTGTACTCGACAATAGGTTACTGAAGGTAAGTTAACCAATTACTATAGTTTGAGTCAGAGGAAAAACACGCTACATTACTTATTTATTTGCTTATTTATTCATTATTACTATACTATTTGGATGTCTCTTGTTACCAATTTAAATAAAACAATTAAATCATATAGTGTTTTACATTTACCTGCTACATATAGATTAACATACAAATAACATATTAACACATAACAGTGGAACCTAACTAAAACCCTGCATGAACAGTATTTACCTGTTAGTAATTTCATTAATGCATTATTTTTAATACACAACTTTTGCTAATCGTTAACAAACACTCATTTGTTACACAATGATGAGATACTTTTCCCAAATTTTCTACTTTGAAGTTATGTCTCCTGTCAGATAGCACATTTTTGAGCACTATAAACGATGTTTCCACGTCTGCTGATGTTTTTGGAGCGTACTTGAAGACCACAAGATTTTGTGGATCAATATCACTTGAAGCACTTTTTTTACCGCTAAGAATCATTCCCATGTTAGATTAATTGTTGAAAGTCACTATTCTCTTAAAACATCCCTTCCCATTTTTACTTTCTCTACTACGTATAGTAAAGTAGAGGAAGTATTGAATTCCACCCAAAAATTCATTGCTGAGATTTCACCGGAAATATATGTTTTGAGGCCCCCTGAATCCCAAGAAAAGGTATTTTTAGAAAAACGTCCGCGCGCTCTATTTAAGTTTAATGTCTTTCAACAATGCGACATGAAGATTTTCAAGAAAATTGTTCCACCCTAAACTACCCTTTACGTGGAAAAGGTATCGAAAATTTCGATCTTCTTGAAAATGACTAATGATTTTGATTAAAATATTTTTTGTGAAAAATGAAATGTATATGTTGAATATTCTGGCTATAGTCCATTAAGTCCTATTTACTCTAGATGACGTTTGCATAACTGGTAAACCCTAAAATATAAACCAAATCTTACTATAGAAAAACTGTATATCTTGCTAAAACACGCAATTTATGTCTAGATAATTTGCTTTTTTTTGAGTGCATCGTTTCGGAGATATTCCTTGTTATTTGTGTGAGTTTTGGAGAACTTATACTTCTGTCAAATGGGGCATCCCTATTCATTTTTGTATGTTAACCGCGTAAAGAGAATTTGTAAGTTTTAAAAGACTTGACTATCGCTCAAAGCCTATTCTATTCTCATATTGCATTGTATTTACAGGGAAATAAGCAATGAGATAATTTCTGCAAATGCTTATCTCAATTAACAGGAAGAAGATAGAGGAACAAGAGACTGTAAGAATGGTCAGTACAAGAGTAGAGAAAGACATGTGAGTGCAAAACATCTGATTTTTCTTATCTTTAACACATATTTTTGCTACTAAGTCATCAATTTGTCTAAGAATTATCAATTTTGTAATTTTGAAATAATTATACCACAGAATTGTTACATTACTAAAACTGTTTTATTGCTAAATTGTCATTTGAATAATCAATATTAATTATTAATATTTAAACATAGCACTTCGAAGAGCGATCTTTCCAGAAATGTGACAAATTTCAAGAGTGATTTTTCCCTGCTGTTCGCTAAATAAATTCATTAAGAGTTTCAAGAATGTGAATAGATAACTATGTGTTTCGGTAATTTTGTTAATTAGAAATTGAGGTCGGAATGCGGTTTATGTTCTGTGTAACATGCCTATGTTAGGTAAAGGACGTATTGCATTCCACTCAAAAAATTCGATATCGAGATTTAACGGCAAGCATACATTTTGAGTTTAACTGACCCACTCCCCCAAAGAAAGCACTTTTAGAAAAACTTCCATGTATGTATCTGTCTGTAAATACGCCGCTCGGTATAACTCAAAAATTAAAAGACCAATAAATACCAGACTTGGTATTTAAGTTTCAAACATGTGATACAAATATTTTTAGGATCATAAGTCCGCACCGCACATTGCCCTTTAAGTGAAACAATTTCCTTTTCTTTTTATTTTCCTTTTGTAATATTTCTGAATGACAAACTCTACGATATCCAACGTTTGCGAAAGAGGGAGTTTGGGGTTATCTCCTTCTACTATACGCGGACTTTGCCCCTTTAAGAGCTGGTTGCTATGCGATGACTTTGAAATTCCATTCTCTTTCCAAGGCCAAAGATTGAAAAAAGTATTAACATATTCGTATTTGAGGAAAATATAATTATTGGCTAATTCAAACAAATAATAAAGCATATCTCGGAAATGGTTCACTCAAAAGATAAAAGAAGATTTTGACAAATTGTTTGTTTTAAGGAGATCCACATTTTTATTCAGTAAGCTTTGGTCTTTCGCTTACTGCAAAAGTCATGCAGAGTGAAGAGGTCTTCTTAGAACATTCCCACAAAAGTCAAGGTGTGACTTAGAAATTGAAATGGAATCTCCTGTTTGTCCGCCACAGGACACTTACTGTCTGTCGCTCCAACTGAAGGAGTGGAGTGGGGAAGAGCAGCTCATTACGTAAGAGCCCCCAAGGAGACATGGTTGGACATCGCTGTTCCATATCTAGAAGAACAAAATGCCATTAGATCTTTTAGTTCGAAGGAATTTGTTGGCATTTCGCATGAACTGTAAAAGCGAGAAAACACGGAAGTTAGTCTTGAAATGAAGCAATTTTAATTAGTATTGAGTGATTGTGCTATCAAAGCCAGTTATTTCTGAAACAGAGCGAGTAAAGAAAGACACAAAAGTGTGTGTCAAGCTTAAAAGAGGACAAAAGAGCTGTGTGATATAAGATCACGAAGAACTCTAGATTGTATTAACGCCAGTAAAAGAGAACTGTGTCTTATGCTTCCGTTTTAGAAGAAAAATAAAGTGACAGAAAATGTAATTGGACTTTGTTGTCTTTTGTCACACTGGTATCAGAAGAGGGATATGTCAAATTGAAATTATTTACTTTACTTTTAAGGGCTTCTCCACACTTCAGCAGCTGCCTGTATTTCCATTTGCCATTGTTTCCGTTTGAACAAGTCATCCTCCTGCAGGCATGATCATTCATCATTCTATAAATGTGCCCTCTGCTCTTGACCTGCCTCGCTTCCTTCTTCCACGAGGTGACCACTCTAAAAAGGTTTTGGGCCACCTGTCATCCTCCAGTCTTCTAACGTGTCCATACCATTGGGCCTTTAAATTACACTGTTCTAATGCATATTGAATATATATTTTAAATAAAGTATTTGAATATTGTCATTTGCCGCAATAGTATAACAAAAGTCGTTCGCAACTTTTAGTTCGGCTGGAAAGGTCTTCTGAGTAAACTGAATTTCGCAAAAGGATCTGTTGCATAGCTGAAACAAGCAAACCCCTTTTGTATGTTTCGGTGGATATGTGAGGCGAAATTTTTTGGCTGGGTTTCCTCGGTTGATGAATTACGTACTACACGATATCGGCATGGAAGAATTTGGTGCGATTAATCATTTTGTTGTGAATCCAACAGCTGAAGTTACCAGCTGTGTTGTGATGGGCCAAGAACAGGCTTTTCTGTTAGTTATCACAAGTTTGAGCATTCATGTCTTAATTTGTCATATTGATTGCATTTGCTGTTCATAGAAAAGTAAAATACATCATCTTCATAAATCAACTTAATACAAAGTGTTTTGTAAATGGCTCTGAAGAGTTATCTATTAAACTGAGCGATAAATAGGATATAGGATATCACAAACACAACAATATTATAATCAGACAGCGAAACTTGGACACCGAAGAAGAGAGACAAATGACTTGAGTTTAACTGTTTAAGAGTACCTTAATGTATGCTGCTTATAATATAGGAGTAGGACTTACCGTCGTAGTTCTACATAGCAATAATAATAGCTACAGGGAGAAACATAAATATCTTCTAGCTCACTGTTCTTTAATTTCACAAAGGACGGTGCAAGATAAACTAAACTAATTGTCACTGAAGTTTAAAAAGGATAACCGTGTATTTGCAGGGAAGGCTATTTCATAATAAATTACATTTTCGCGACCATTTTAAAGCTTAAACAGCGACTGGCATGGCCTTCTAGCTTCAGATTAACGCTACAGATATAGACCGCTACAGATATTTTTGACTAGTTATTTTGATCAGGTATATGTCATCATTGATGTTATCTCATTATCTGAATGCATTATTGTCTCTTAAAAACTAGAATATTGTGTAATTTATTTAGCAAATTACTGTACCGCCTGTGAAAACACTGCCTCTGAAAAGCGTGACGAATGAGGAATGACTCTAGGTTTGAAAAGAACAAAAGAAAACTTTGAGACCGACCAACACAATACACAAAATGTGCTTCCAAGTACACAAAAATTCCAGAAAATGTCCATGTTTTAAATGAAAAATGGGAAGAAATGAAAACTAGTTTGAAGGATTGAACGCCACTTGAGATTCTGCAAAAAAATACGATGTAACTTTGGACCCTGATAATAAGCTTTTACCACACCAAAAGTTTCAGTTAATAATGCTTTGGCTTTAAATGATCTGAAATTGCTTTAATAAATAAAGTTTAATCATAAAATACATGCACTTGATGGAAATGATTTCGTTATTCATTACAGTATGTTATGAAGCTGCTAACACCCTGCGTTGCTCCTGCACTGCTTTTGGGACACTGGGTGCATAAAAAGGCAAACAAAATGTATTGTTGACATACTGTGTGCTAAACCAACACAATACATATGTTTTTCTTAATTTTTGAATTAAGAGCCTTAATGGGTTAAGGTTGAACTTCGCATTGAACTATTTATGTATACATTAAGTATGCATTAAGTAATATAGTTATTTTATATGAGTCATCATCATTGGAATAACACAAGTAATTGACATTACGTTGGAGGACGTTAAAAGAAAAAGAATCATCATCAATAAGTTTCGGAGATTAGGCCCTTTAGCCTGTTTCGCTTTAGATTGCTGATTGGCATTTCCAGAGTTTCTTTGGTCGTCCAAGATCTCTTTTACCTCGTGGTCTGTGGTTGTATAGTCTTTGGGGTAGTCTGTCTTCCGACATTCGCAACATATGTTGATATCAGTTATTTCTGTAGGTGCTGATGGTTTCTATTATTGGAGTGACATGTAGTTCTTCTCTTATTAACTCTTCATTTCTTTTGTGATCATACAAAATGTAACTTGCTAAAGGTTTTAATAACTTCAATTTCAGCAACTTCTATTCCTCTAAGTTGATTTGTGGTTAAAGCCCACGTTTCTGAGCCATAAAGTAAAGTTGGGATTGCCATCACTTTGTAAAATTTCAAAATAGTGTCTGAGCTGACTTTGTTGATTAGTGTAGATTGTGTATAAGAGTTGTTGGAATTTGGCTAGTTAGCTCTCTGCGTCTCTAGGATTGAAAAGATTGCAGACTAGATAGCTAAAGGCATTCCCTTGTTTAATAATACTGTTGTTGATGAAGAATTTACCACTAAGATAGTTGTTCCCTCTGAAAGCCATTGTTGTGGTTTTATTTATTGAAATTTCTAGGTCGTGTTCTTTTGATATCATTGATCATTTGTGTACTGCTCTTTGCAATTTATCCTCTGAATTGGCTAAAAATATGATCATTTCCATACATCAAGTTTAGTGGTGAGTTATCAATCAAGAAATCACAGCCCTGTTGTCATCCACTTTATTCAATAGCTATATGAACGAAATTATTAAAACCTGGGAAAGAGCATTATCCAATATGTGTAAGCATCCTAATCCTAAACATTTCTGTCCACGTGACCTTCCAAGCGCACTCAACCATCGCAACAGCATTCTCCGAAACCGTTCACTAATTCCCTGGATACTAATGACTTTATTTAACACGAGTCCCAAGTGATATATTTCTCTGGACACGTCTTTTAACTCAAGCTTGTCTCATTATGCATTTATTTAGCTTATATAAATTTTTTATTGCACTTATTTCATTGTCTTACCACAGTAAAATTGCTTCAATTAATTTCTTATTTCCTCCAATGGATAATTGCGTAGGTATCCGAACTTACGTCATAAGTATCTTTTGTTATGCTTTTCTTTGTTCAACTAAACACTAAACTATGAAGTTGGGTTGCAAAATAAATAACTGTTTAATAGATGTTTCATTTTTAGTCTTATTTTCTTAATACTTTATTGTATTCTTTTTCTATTATATTCAGATTTGTTTAAATATTGTTTATTCAGCTGTAACACTGATTCGCTTGATAAGTATGCAGCTTGCAAAGCTTCAATAATAGCTTAGTAAATAGTTTACTTTTAGTTTCTTTGTTGTCCTTCTCGTATTCTTGTTTTGTATTTAGTCAAACTTGTGTTTGACTAATAAATACATAAATAAAACCAAGTATCCACATTAAATTGAACACCCGACCAACGTTACAAGTATTAACCTATCATAAATCACCATGTCTTTTCCCATCTGAACAAAACTTCCACCTGCTATATTCTAAGAACTTTCATTCCTTTCTAATCCTAAGAATTCCAGCCCTTAGGAAGCGCATGGTACCACCGCGTTACATTTTTAGCTGGATTGTCCGCTACCTGCCTGGCTACCCCGGTTTCTGAACAAATATTTTAAAATCAGGCCTCCTCAATTATACCTAATTTATAAAAAGTATTTACTGTAATTATTTCATTATCTCAGCATAATTACTTCAATGAGTTAATTATTTCCTCCAGTGAATAATTACATATCAGATCTTACTCATAAGTTAGGCCTTTTGTTATGCCCTTCCATCTTCAGGTAAATACTGCATTATGTATAGCCTGTCTCATCCTTAGAAGACAGTATGGAGTTATATGGGATATATCTGTCTCTATCTAGCGTATACAAGTTGCCATTAGCTTCGTCCTTTTCCACTCTCGCACTGTTGTCAGGTTCCTAATAGAATGGTGTAAACATTCAGTTGTTTTACGTAACTTTCAACTTTGAACATATTATCCTATGCAGAATATTTTTCTCTGTCAGATTATATCGTTTTTGGAATCATTATACATTTGTGCAGGGCCAAATTTCTACAGAAAGCATGTTTTTTTCAGTAAAAGCCCGATATTTGCTGCTTCCATGCTCACCACGTGCTAACTAGTAAACTAACCACTAGAATACGTCTATATTTCTATCTTAGCCAGAGTAAACTATAGTGCTGCTACCTACCTGCTTTGAATTTTCTATATTTGCTCAGTTAAGTGTTACATTTTTTTAATTAAATGCTTTCGGAACATTTTATATTGGTGCACTGCAAAAGTTACGTAGTGGGAAAATTTTTATTATTAAGTTTACATCAGGGACCAAGCGAGAATAATTATTGAGGAGGGTTAGACTCTGTTTCTAAAGTAAACCAGAAGTCTGTAACCTCTTTCTTTCATCGTGTAAGGCAAACAAAAAAGTATTCACCCAAAAGTTGCCAGGCGTGATACAGAAGGCAGCATTAAAAGTTAACATCAGTTCGTAAAAAGTGCATGTGTTTATACCGCCTGGAATCTGTGGAGTGTTATTAAGTTATTTATTGAACATTTCCGTACATATTTGTAGTTATGGAATGGGAGGCTAGGAAGAGAAGATAAACTGGTAAATTAAGAGGTAAGAAGCGCGAAATAATTATGAATGTGTTAATTATTTTTCTAGTAAAATAAGTATTAGTAAGGCCATCGGGTGTTCAGAAGCAGTACTGTATTAGATTGAAAAGTAACTCATGAAAGGACCTCTAAGGACGGCAAACTTTGAGGTTTACATATCGTACATGTTGCAACATTGCGCTCCATTTAACGTGTACTGTCTTCTAAGTTTGAGACACGCTTTAGTTGGGATAAATATCTATACGTCCGCATTAAATTGAACACCCGGTATAGACTATGTGTAGAGTAGACCGTACATCGTTGTGGAATATCGAGCTTCATCGATGAAATTAAAAGATAGTCGTTTGTAAGGCGTATATGGACCACACTGTACATTAATTCTTTGTGCAATTTAACCGCAAAGGATGGTATCTACAAATACGTATATGCAATTGATGTAATACCAGGTTATGCTTTACTGCCTTGGTGGACGAATGTCTACGATAAATGTGTGAAATAAAAATACACATCTTGGTCAGTGGTATAGATATTAACAACGCTTTTGTTCGGAAAAAGCGCTGCCGGGAAATGGTCCATTCGCAAGATGGGATGTCGCTTATCATTGTATTTGTTCACGATATATTTGCCGTTTTATCTGGCGCAGTTTATTGCTTTCTGTTTCATTTCATTCTTTCCATCGAATTTGGCCTTTATGCTCTCGTTGTATTGTTTTCACTTCGGCTTCTGTAACTTTTTGCACGTTTTCCGCGTCCACCACTTCTCAATAGCAGCCAATACCTTGCTCCTATTTATTGTTTGCTGATATTTTTACATTCTCTACTACGTTTAGTAAAGTAAAGGAAGTATTGTATTCCACCCAAAAATTCGAAGTCGAGATTTCACCGGAAATGTATGTTTTGAGGCCCCCTGAATCCAAAAAAGCATTTTTAGAAAAAGGTCCGTGTGTGTCTGAGTGTCAGTCTGTCAGTCTGTGGGCAGCATAAATCAAAAACGAAAAGTTGATTAAAAACCAAAGATGATATTTAACTTAATGTCTTTCAAGGATGCGACGCGAAGATTTTGAAGAACATTCCTCCACCTTAAAGCCCAAATGACCATGTTGTCGACGGGCCCTTAAACATCACTCACTCACTCCACCTTGAACTACCCTTTACATGGAAAATGTTACGAACATTTTGATTTTCTTGAAAATGACTACCGATTTTGATTAAAATGATATGTTTGATATGTTTGAGATATTTTTAAGACAAATGAAATGTATATCTTGAATTTTCAGACTATAGCCCATGTAGTGCTATTTACAGTGGATGACATAACTGGTAGGTCGTAAGAGATAGACCAAATCTTACTATATAAAACTTTGCTAAAACACACAATTTATGGCGGCGCCGTGGCCGAGTGGTTAGCGCGCTCGCCTACCACCTAGGCGATCCGGGTTCGATCCCAGGGACCCGCATGTGGTATTCGTGGTGGACGAAGCGGCGTCAGGGCGGGTTTTCTCCGGGTGCTCCGGTTTCCCCCGCCATCTCATTCCACCGGTGCTCCATCTTCATTCCCTGTATCATCAATGTCACCGCCTGCGGTGCCGTAGTAGTAAAAGCGGGCGTTAAACACTACAACAACAACAACAACAACACAATTTATGTTTAAATACATTTTTTGTAGAGTGAACCATTGCGGAGATATTCCTTGTTATCTGTGTAAGTTTTGGAGAACTTATAATTCTGCCAAATGTAACATCGTTATTCATTTAAAAGTTTTAAAAGATCTGACTATTACTCAAAGCCTACTGTATTCCCATATTCACCTTGCACCTACAAGAAAATACCTAAACAATAAGGTAATTTCTGCAAATGTTTATCTCAACTAACAGGAAGAAGCAACAGGTTTATAAGCATGGTTAGTAAAAAGTAGAGAAAGTCATGAGAGTGCAACACATCAGATTATGTCTATGCATTTATTTTGAAACTTTTGGATTTAAGAATTAATAGTCTGACAATAATAAAGATATAACCGAAGGGGTACGGCTCAGGCAATAGTGTATATGACCCGTATTCGGGAGGTCATGGGTCAGATTGCCGCGGGTTCTAAGTGTAGGTATGAGTTTCGTCGTGCATGGCAGGGAATTTGTTCTCTCTAATTTGCCCTCGTCCTCATGGGAGTGCAACACAGATTTTTCAACATAATATTGCATGATGTGTAAAGCTTTACACGCCTTTGGGATACTAAGGATAAACTTAAAGCTTTTCTTATAACACAGAATCATTTAACCTGCTCTTCATGGGAAAATAGACCTCGAATATTAGCGGTAGTCCATTCCAAAAGCTTGCGCTGCTAAGGTCTATTTTCCCATGAAGAGCAGGCTAGATTTGCATGATTACCTCATGGTCGACAAGCACGAGAATTCCGACCTTGTTGCTTTCAGAATATGAAGTGTTGTCTATCTTAAAAAATCTGAGTGTTGACTTTCTCTACTCTTGTACTAACCATTCTTACAAACTCTTATTCCTATACCTTCTTCATGTTAATTCAGATAAACTTTTGAGAAATTATTGTTGGTTTCCTTGCACGTGCAACGGGATTATGGGTATACAGTAGGCTTTGAGCGATAGTTAAATATTCTAAAGCTTTCAAACTCCTTTCTCTTTGCACGGTTATATATAAAAATATGAATAGCGATGTTCCATCTGACACAAATAATGAGACATATCTCCGAAATGGTTCTCTCTACAAAAACATTTATTCAGGCATAAATTGTGTGTTTTAGCAAAAACTACATCTTTTGTATAGTAAGACTTGGGCTATCTCTCCCGGTTTAGCAGTTATAGTAGGTTATAGTTATAGTAGAGAAAGTAAAAATAAGTTAATTTGGTTGTAATGTGCGTTACTTATGTAAATCCTTGCATTTTTAAGTGCTAAGTAACCACCCGGCAACCTTCCATTGCTTCATTCAAAGAGTGTGCGATATTAAATCAAGGACATAGCCATGTATTTTTCAAGTATTTGACTATTGTATCCTTCGCCTATTTGCTCATCTTTATCAGCATAAAGGAGATAGAGAAATAGGTTATGAATGGACAATTTTTGGAAGTGAGATGAAAATAATTTAGTGCTCTACACTGCTTATCATTTTGGAACTTGAATGCACGACTAATATGTATAGTAATTTAATCTAGAAAAAATTATACGTACTTTATATCAGTTGCAGAATACAAGATACAGTTAGAGCGCCAGTTAGCAGGTGTGAAGCAATGTAGGGGCAACGCAACGGACGCTTGTCAACGAGTGCTGCACGAAACCTCGCTCATACTCAGATAAAGTCGAGCTATTTCGTTCGATGGAAGGCTACGTGCCAATTTCACTTCGAGCACTGTGCTTGCCGCTCTCAGTCTTCCTACCCCCCCCCCTCTACTCATTCACAACGTTATGCACACATCGAAATGGAGCCCACAATACACATACTGTCGCTCTGAAACAGGCGTAGGTGTATGTTTATGAAAATAATCTTCTGCACATCCCTCATATTAGCAAGCCTTTGTTGCGCCAGCTCTAGCTACCCTTTATCAGAGCAATGAGGTATGCAATTATTCTTAGTTTTAGAACGACATGGATGACAGCATATTAAAATCAAAGTATGTATTAACACAAAAATAAAAGAAAATCATTTATTTACCACCACAACCACCACCACCAGCTCCACCAACACCAACACCAACACCAACACCAACACCGCCGCCGCCGCCGCCGCCGCCGCAACCACCACCACCACCACCACCACCACCACCACCACCACCACCACCACCACCTTTTCTTGTGCTCATTACAGTGCCACACCTTTTACCTGTAGGGCTAGGAAGTTCATAAATTTGCATGTTTTTTCATAGGGGTTAAAAACGTATGCTTTTACATTATGTACACGAATTATGGAATTTTCAGTTATTTGGACATGATTTTATGGTGCATATAACTGCATATTTTCTTGATTTTGATAAATGCATATTATTTCAATATTATACGTCCTATATTGCACATTTTAATTATTTTTTATCGTTTCTTATTATTTTTTTTTCCATCTGAATAATATTTTTCATATTGGTAGTATTGCACATGATGATGTAACTCACGAATATTTCAATATTATAGCCCCTATATTGCATATTTTAATGCTTTTTATGGCTTTTTAATATTTTTTCCATCTGTATAATTCTTTTCATACTGGTAGTATTGTACATGATGATGCAGCTCGCGAGATGGTGAGAACTTATGCTGAGTCATGCTGTCATATAGTGAATCCCCTATTTCCACCCTTTTATTATATGGATGTGCGTAGAGAATAATCAGTGCGTTATCTGAGAGGCTTATATCAACAAAGATACAGTACAGGTCAACGTTTTGAGCAGCACGATTATAGCAACGCTTGCCTGCTCACCAGCAGTTGTGTTGTGGTCTTCAAACGTAACAGTGTTGTGAACTGGTTCCCACAAAATTAAATTAGGCGTATAAAATGTTAAAAAGCTCTTCAAATGCCGAAAATAAAACCAACTTCGAGTGCTAGATTAATTAATTTACAGAAAGAGTTTTCGGGTGACATAATATCTACAGATAATAGGGTACTGTTTTGTGGAGCGTGTGAGAAAAATGTAGGGAGTGAGAAATTATTTCAAATAGTTCAGCACATAAACACAGCAAAACCTAAGGAGAATTTAATCAGAAAACTCGCAAACAAGGAACCTGTTCAAAAACAGCTTGTAGAGTATTTAGGAAGTAGGGTTACTGAATTTTCCTATGACTTGTCCCAAGCATTTTTAGCTGCTGATATTCCCCTTGTTCAAAATTAATAATCCCACATTTAAAAACTTTCTTGCCAAGTACATTCGAAAACATATGCCCAAAGAAAGTACACTGCGTAAGACTTATGTAGGACATTGTTACAATAACGTATTGTCAAATATACAAAACGAATTAACGGATCAGTTTGTGTGGTTGTCTGTTGATGAAACACCTGATTCTGAGCGCCGTTCTATTGCTAATATAACCGTAGGTGCTTTAAATAATGAACAAAAGACTACACCTTCTCTTCTTAATGTGTGCGAATTGTCGGCCACTGTCAATGTACCTGTAACCCAGTTTGTGATGGACTCTTTGAAATTATTATGGCCATGTGGAATCAAATACGCCCGGTTACTTTTATTTGTTACTGATGCAGGTCCTTATATGGTAAACTCAGGAGAAACTCTGAAAGGTACTTTTCCTAACTTAATTCATATAACTAGTTTGGCACATTTCTGAGACAATACGTGATTCTTTCCCATTGGTAGATAGATTTGTGTCCAGTACAAAGAGAATTTTTGTTAAATCTCCTAAAAGAGTTAAGTTGTTTAGATCAACAGCACCTAATATCCGACTTCCTCCTCCACCAGTGTTAATTCGATGGGAAACATAGGTCGATGCAGTTTTATATTATACTGAGCACATAGAAATAGCCGAAGAGGTTGTTAATTCATTGGGCTCGAAAGATGCTTCATCAATAGAAACTGTGCAAAATATTGTGTCAGGCACTGGGTTAAAATAGGATATCACGAAGATATAGTTTCATATCTGCCCATTTTTCTGCCTTACCAACGCCATAACGGCATTGGAAGCTGTAGGATCTCCCTTGCATGAAACACTTACTGTCTTTGAAAAAACAATGTGTGATCTATGTTCGATTCCTGGTAGCATAGGACAAGAAGTGAAAGAGAAAGTGAATTATGCAATTTCAAAATATTCTGGTTATAGACAGATGCGCGATATTCGAGATATCCTCGAAAGAAAACCATCTGTCACACTAAGAGACTTGACTCTCTCTGTGAAGCAGTCAACATCATTTAAGTATGCCCCGATAGCATCTTGTTACGTGGAGAGAGGTTTTTAACGTTACAAATGTGTTTTGCGAGACAACAGACAGAAAATACAGATGAAAATTTGTGCAAAGTGTTGGTTGTGAACTGAAATTTAGCAGTTAATGCTAGCAGCGGGACCACTTCTGCTTCAACCTCTAAGGAATAATGTAACTTTACTTATTATTTATACTAATTCGTCTTGTCTACTGCAAAGGGACATTAATTCTTTTAATTGAATAGTGCACATTTCCTGGCATATTTTCATGTTTTTAAGAGCATATTTGCATGCATATTTCAGTGTTTTAGGGCATGAACTTCCGAGCCCTAGGCATTGGTCACTCATCCCTTGGTAGATCCCCAATGACAATAAATGAGATCCTCCCAAGCAGTTCATATTACTGAATTCATTTTGTGTACAAACAATGCAAACAGCCCAGTTGGTCTTAGTGCATTAGATAACAGTAATATCGAATTAATGTTTAGGTCCTGCCTATCATAATTAGATACTGAGACATAATGAGTGATGTTATTTGTGAATCAGGAAACTAATACATTCGTAAATCAACTGAAAGTTGTTTTATTGTGATATCTTCATTATATTTTAGAGAACTTCCGGATTGTATCTTGTTGACTTGTAAAGTTATATAGGAAGATATAACAGTGAACCATATTGGTATATTTTTGCACGAGCCGCCACTGCATGTAATACAGGTATACATCCCTGTAACATTGTATGTTATTATAAAATGTAGGCTTTGTGTCATTTGAGGTAATCTTTAAAACTGTGTTGGAAAATAAAGGCAGCAACATTTAATGCCAAACCTTTTGTAGGACAAAATGAATTTATTACTTTAACACCTGTAAATGCCTCTAACAGAGTTTAGAGGTTTTAGGTTATCGATTCATGGCCCTTTACGGTAATGAATGATAATTCGAGATCAATGCTGCCCGTGTTTTGTGTAGAAACATACGTTTTAATAAAAGTTTGGAGAGATTTAAAAGTGGGATGCAATATGAACACGATGCTCAACACTGGAGGGTTACATTTTGTTTACGGCATTTAACTGCGATGTAGTTTAATGCCACTAAAGCAGTAATTCCAATATAGGCATTATGATAAAAAACATTATAAAACCGACATGGACCCCGCTTTGTGATAAGTGATAACACTAATAATTTTGCGCTTTTTTGCTTTCTGTACTACACAGGGGAAGTATTGTATTCGACCCAAAATTTCAAAGTTGAGATTTCATCGGATATACATGTTTTGAGGCTCCTTGAAATCCCAAAACAGTTTTACTGTGAACAGCATAACTCAAAAATCTGATGTGTTGCACTCATATGACTTTCTCTACTCTTGTACTACCCATTCTTACAATCCCTTATTCCTCTATCTTCGTGTCAGTTGAGATCAACATTTGCAGAAATTATCTTATTGCTCATTTCCTTGTAGGTGCAAGTGGAATATGTGAAAACAGTACACAGTCAAATCTTTTAAATCTTCGCTAGTCCGTTCTCTTTGCATCGCATAAAGAACTGAACAACGATGTTCCATTTGACAAGTGTAAGTGCTCCAAAACTTACACAAATAACGAGGAATATCTCCCAAATGTTTCACTCTTAAAAAAAAAAAAAAAAAAAAAAAAAAAAAAAAAAAAAAAAAAATTATTTGGACACAAATTGTGTGTTTTAGCAAGATCTACAATTTTTGTAAAGTAAGATTTGCTCTATCTCTTACAGTTTACCAGTTATGCAAAAGTCATCCTTGAGTAAATACTACAGGGGGTATAGCCAGAAAATTCAAGATAAACATTGTCATAAAAAATATCTCAAGCATACGGTATTTTAACCAAAATCGTTAATTTTAAAAAAATTTCTATTAAAGGGTAACTTAGGCTGATGCTGTTTTCTTCAAAATCTTCGTGTCGCATCCTAGAAAGACATTAAACGTAAAAACTAACTTTGGTTTTTAACCGACTTTTCGTTTTTGAGTTAGGCTGTCTAAAGACCGGCAGACACACACGGATCGTTTTCTAAAAATCTGATGAGTTGCACTCACATGACATTCTCTATTCTTGTACTAACCGTTCTTACGAACTCTTATTCCTACATCTTTTTCTTGATAGTTAAGGTAAACATTTGTACAGATTATCTTATTGCTTATTTCCTTGTAGGTGCAAAGGGAATTTGAGAACAGAGTAGGCTTTGTGCGATAGTCAAATCTTTTAAAGCTTTGAGATTCCGTCCTCTTTTCACATTTAACATATAAAAATATGAACAACGATGTTCCATTTCACGAACGTTTTAAGTTTTGCGAAAGTCACATACAGAACAAGGAATATTTCCGAAATGGTTCACTTTACAAGAAAATTTGTTGAGACATAAATTGTGTATTTAAGCAAGATCTACATTTTTATATAGTATGATTTTGTCTATCTATTTGGTTTATCTATATGCATAATTGGTTTACCAGTTATACAAAGGTCGTCCAGGCTAAACACGACTACAGGGGGTATAACTAGAAAATTCAAAATATACATTTCATTTGTCATAAAAATATCTCTAACATATGACATTTTAATTAAAATCGTTAGAGCCATTTTTAAGAATATCAAAAATTTAAAAAAAAATTTCCATGTAAATGGTAGTTTAGTGTCGGGCTATTTTCTCCAAAATCATCGTGCCGCATCCTTGAAAGACATTAATCTTAAATACCAACTTTGGTATTTAACCTACTTTTCGTTTCTGAGTTACGCTGTCCACAGACTGAGACACACACACACACACACACACACACACACACACACACACACACACACATACACACACACACACACGAGCGTTTTCTAAAAATGCTTCTTCTGGATTCAGGGGGCCTCAAAACGTATTTCCGGTAAAATATTGACATCAAATTTTTGGATGGAATACAATACTTCCTCTACTTACCAGTGGAGTCTAAAAATGGCGGGTTGGGGGAAATGCTTGGCTAAAATGATTCACAGATGCGTATAGTATATTTATTTGTATTAAATAGAAACACAAAAATGCCACTTTCACCTAAAAGTTAATTCAAGTGTTCATAACTGAGAAGGTTGGTAAAATGCCCCCTAAAGCAGCAGTGGCGGTACATGTCGGGAGGTAATGAACTTATCACATTCCTTCTAATAGAATATGTGCTCCATAGAAGCATTACAAACAGAAGTCTAATGCCATCTTGTTCTTTGTGAACCGATTTCGAGGAAATAGTTTTTTTATTTCACAAGAATGTTACTTGTCAGATGCGTAGAGTAACTTATTTCTGACTACTTTTGGTAGTAATTATGGGGCATCACACAGTTTTTGGAAATAATCAATCACTTACAAGAATTAAAGCAATATTCCGAATAGGTTTTCAGACCTGAAGTAACTCGACAACGTTGCATTAAGGTTGGTCAGGGACCTGGACCGGCTTCTGAATGTAAACACGATGCAGCGTGGTGCAATGTTTTGGGAGATAACGAGTGCAACTGACATTATGATTGGCCTGCACTCGCACGGTAAAAGCGGAAGGACAGAGCATGGTATTTGTGTACTTTCACGAGACACGCCACTGCGGTGTTTAAGTACTGACATAGTGAAAGAGACACACATTCAATCTGCAGCGTTGCCAGCGTGTCTGTCTCTTGTTTTTGACCAACTAAAATATCTCAGTGGGAAATGGTCAGAGACAAATGTGTAAGATGCAAAATATGTTCCAAACCCCGAGATCTGTCACAGGTTTAAATTAATGTAATGATTTCTCTTCAGCCCTGAATATGGAATCCAGTGTACCAAGAATACATAGTTGGGTGCCAGGTCTACACTTAATCTCAGATGAATCCTTGCAGCTTTGTACATGAAGTGAGGCAATATTCTGATGAACATTTAATTTTCGGAAGATAACTGCAGAGTCGATCTCTGTTGCTTGTCGGCTTTGCGGTGCATTAGTGCCATTAGCCTAGTTGGTAAGGAATAATGCACACAGTATGTATGCTAACCCGAAACACACTAGCCTGTTTATACTCTAGCTTCCGCTTGACGGATCTACCTTCGCGGGTTACAACCGCACACAAATAATATAGAAGGCGAGGAGGGGCTTTCAGATCTGACATTCAAACCAGCTGTATTTTACCATAACATCAAGTGTGGGTCCCTTTTTTACGTTCTCTACTACGTAAAACAACTAGGGGAAGTATTGTATTCGACTCAAAATTTTGATTTCGAGGTTTCACAGGAAATATATATTTTAAAGCCTGCTGAATCTAACAAAAGCATTTTAAGAAAACGATCCGTGTACGAGGCGTGTTTTTAAAGTAAGTGCCGTTTAAACATATTGCCGCTGCAGTACTACTGTCCAAATTTTGAGCATGCACGATCGCTTCTTCCATTCGTTAGGAAACTAAACGCAGCTGTGAGCGACTGTCAGTTTCTTTTCCCTCTATTGTTGACCATTTCGAAATGTTCAAAATAATCGAACGACCCACCAACTGTGAAGTCAGATCAGATTCGTTTTTTGAATATCAAAAATGTTGTGTTAGCAAACATTCATGCCCAATTGTGTGACGTTTATTGGGAAACAATGAGTGACAATGCCCGGCCACACACAGCCTAAACTGAAGGTCTGATCAGATCATTTGGTTAGGAGAAATTTGACTAACCTCTCTAGAGTCCGTTGCGGCACCATATGTTGCTTCATCTGAAGAAATTCCTTGGTGGGAAACATTTCAACCACGTTAAAAAAGATATTAAAAAACAAGTGCAGACCTGACTTTTATCACAGGCGGCACCATTCTTTGACAAAGGCTCACAAAAGCTGGTTTGTTGTTACGATAAGTAGCTAAATAAGGGTGGTAACTAAGTGCAGACGTAGTGAGAGGTGTAAGAAGTCTTTGAAAAACAATGTTTTATTATTTATTTAAAAATAGGCCTCGTATGTGTGTCTGTGTTTGTCTGCTTGTGAACTGTATAACTCAAAAACGAAACTTCGATTAGAAACTAAAGTTGGTATTTAAATTTAGTATCTTTCAGGGATGCGACACAAATATTTTGAAGAAAATTTTTCCAGCTTAATCTACCCTTCATATGGAAGATATTTTCCAAATTTTGATTTTCTCAAAAATGGCTCTAACATTTTTCACTAAAAGGCCTTACGTTTAAGATGGTTTTATAGCAAATGAAATGTATAATCTGCATTTTCTGGCAATAGCCGACGTAACCCTATTTACTCTTAATGATTCTTGCACAACTGGTAAACGGTAAGAGACAGACCAAATCTTAACTGTACAAAAATGTAGTTCTCGTTAAAACACACAAGTTACTGTTTTGTGGAGTGAACTACTTCGGAGATATTCCTTGTTGTTTGTGTAAGTTCTGCAATACTTTATTTATCTTTTTATCTCTTGGTCGTGCAAACAGAACGGAATTTCAAAGCTTTAAAGGGTTAGATGCTCGCTTAAAGCCTACTGTATTCCCATATCCCCCTTGTACCTAGAAGAAAATATGCAATAAGATAATTTCTGGAAATTCTAGCAGACCAATTTTGCTAATGAAAATAAAGTACCAAGCAAGAAATACGATCTAATGCCTATTAAAATGATTTTGAGCTACAAGTTGCGAAAGTGCATCATATTATCATTATTATTACTATTATTGTACCCTCGGGGAAGTCTATAACTCCTAGTGGGCGCATCGCAGGTATGTATAAGGAGAGACAACCCACATAGGAAGGAAATGAAATTAAATGCCACCCACGGACCAACAGGCGTTGCTGCTTTGGAGTCAGACATTGGATTGTCAAAAAGCCAAGGTGAAGGCAACCCATATTGAAGCATATCCAAAATCAAATATCAGATTCCCAGAAGGAGGTCATGATATGATCTGCCTCCTCAGTCATGTAATAATTAAAATGCTGAAAAGGCGAAACAATACAGTGATGAGTTTCGACCTCTAAGATCTAATTTTGCATATTCGTAAATTTTAATTTAGAGTAGTTTCTATTTTGAGATTGCTATGCTGGAAGGAAACGTCTGTACTGAGGAAACTTCTCTCAATCTCAATGACAATTTATTACTATCATTAATAATAATAATAATAATAATAATAATAATAATAATAATAATAATAATAATAATAATAATAATAATAATAATAATAATAATAATAATAATAATAATAATAATAATAATAATAATAATAATAATAATAATAATAATAATAATAATAATAATAATAATAATAATAATAATAATAATAATAATAATAATAATAATAAACATTTTAATCAAGATCGTTAGAGCCATTTTCAAGAAAATCAAAATTTTCAAAAAATTTTCCATGTAAAGGGTAGTTTAGGGTGGGGCTGTTTTCTTCAAAATCTTCGTGTCGCATCCTTGAAAGACATTAAACTTTAATACCAAATTTGGTTTTTAACCCTCTTTTCGTTTTTGAGTTATGTTGTCCACAGACTGACACACAGACACACACACGGAACTTTTTATAAAAATGCTTTTTTTGGATTCAGGGGGCCTCAAAACATATATTTCCGGTGAAATCTGGACTTAGAATTTTTGAGTGGAATATAATACTTCCCCTAGTTACCAGTAGAGAAAGTAAAAATGTAAAAATAACAATTTCAAACAATTTCACCAAATGACTCAACATTTCTTAATGCTCTTTCACAATTCGCCATCGAAGAGCACGTTTGCAAAAGGCATCAGGAATAGGAAACCAAAAACTTCAACGCATTAAACGAATTAACGGCCTGAAGCGTCCAAGAAAATCTTACCCATACAGCATTACGCACGAGTCGTCCCACCACCAGAAGGCAAGCTGGAGTTGTCATGCTCGAACTCCCAAGAGCAACTGGTCAGCATTTCTCAGCTGTTCGTTCACAAGATCATTCAAATCAAAAGAGAAGCTAAAGTCAAAACAATACCTTGATGCAAACGACTCAATTGTATGTTTATAAACGAAATAGTTAGTACTAAACTATTGCGGAAGTGGAACGCAGTATCAAAACAACCTTCGTCACTCGTCAAGAGAAGGAAGGCAAGTTCAATCGTTACCACTCCTCTCGTGTCTATGCCTTGTCCAAATGAGAAGACATCTTTAGGTCCTCCAAAGAAACTCTGGGCTGAAAATTTAAATGTGAGCTCGTAACAGGCCTTATGGCCTAGTACTTGGTACAAGAAGCAATCATCCCGCCTATATATGAGGTTTCTAAAATTCAACGAGTTCAAAAACCGTACTCTAGTGCCGAGAAAAATACTAACTATTAATCTTTGATGCTGATATTTAATAAATGCACAACACAGGTTTGTACAAACAATCCCTTAGAGGAACAATTTCAGATTCTGATTGCGGATATTACCTGTTGCATTATTTACGTGCATTCATGCTCTGCAGCTGTATTAAATATGCTGTAACAAGCAGGCCATAGGCACTAACGCTCTCGGTGGTTGTAGCGGAATAGAAATTATTTATTACTGTGCGATTGCTATTCTGTTTAGATCGACATAATGCTTTCAGATATTCAATTTCACAACTGCGTGTTTGTATTAAACGGCGAACACAGGCACGTGTATGCATATTATTGTCTCTTATCTAACGTTCACACTGCAAGCTTTTGACAATGCGTCTTATCAGTAACATTAAAGAAATTAGCGAAATCATTTTAAAATCTGATCAATTGCATTCACTGAAAAAGTCGAAGTGAATAGTCTTAGAAGATTCACCAAGGGATCGTCGCGTAACCTATTGCGATACAAACTTCATATATAATTCAATTTGGTGAAGGTGGTGCCGTAGTCGAGCGATTAGAGCAGGGCCGGCAAGATGAGCACTGGAAATGTGAAACGCTTTACCCCTACAAGCACCCCTCCGTGTTTCCTTCGCTCTAGCAGGTAAACAAATAGGGGACGTGTGCCGCGTGCGTGAATGAAAATTTTACAGAATATTTCAAAACCAAATTCTACAAGAACACGTATTATTGGTTAATCAACAGTCAATTAAATGTACTTCCAATACCCTGTTATGGGCGTGCTCAATTCATTTTTCTCAACCAGCAGCTTATACAGAGATTCGTGAGTCTAATTAATTTCTTTACCCCATCCTGATTACCTCAGACTACTTTCTCACACCCTCAGTGTGTAATTTCAAATCATTGCATATAAAATATTTAAATGAAAATGTGAAAATATAATTGAATGCATACTTCTTCCAGCGGAAAAATGGCGTAAAACACATGATTACTCTATATGAATTCTTGGAACGTGGCCTCACGTTGTGACGTCACGAATCGCGCACCCAGACCTGTAAATATAGAGACGGCCCTCTTACTACCTAGGCAGCGCGGGTTCGATCACAGTGGTATTCGTGGTGGACGAAGCGGCATCAGGGCGGGTATTTTCCGAGTTCTCCAGTTTCCCTCGCCACTAAATCCTCCAATTGTTCTATTATAACCTTTCCAATGATCGATTTCGCCTGCATTTCATATTATGCTCTTCCGCACTACCATACGTTTGCTTGACTGACCGCCCGCTTCTAGGTCTTCACCCTGTCTAGTCCCCGACATGCGTCTGACTGGCTTGTAAGTCCTAGGGGGTGTAAGTCCTGCATAAGAGGAGGGTAATGAGGTAAAGAAAGAAGAAAACACACCCCGGAGAAGCCCTGTTCGCAAATATATAAAGTTATACTCACTCTTATACGCACTAGTCTTACAAATGCTTATTTCTCTATCTATACATTTTAATCCACATAAGCATTTTCAGAAATCATCTCATTGCTAATTAACTGGTAGGTAAAAGGAGAATATGGGAACACAGTAGGCTTTGAGCGACAGTGACATCTTTTAAAGCTGCTCGCTCTATGAAAGCTTTGAAATTTCGTTCTCTTTGCACGGCCAAGAAATAAAAAAGTGAACGACCTTCCATTTGAAAAAAAAAAAAAAAAAATTAAGTATAGCAAAACCCACACAAATAGCAAAGAATATCTCCGAAATGGTTCGCTCCACAAAAAAGGTCACACGGACATAACTTTATCAGTTATGCAAAAGTCATCAAGGTTAAACACCGCTACACATTTAATTTCCCATAATTATTTCTGAAACATTGGCACTTTATTCAAAATCATTATAGCTATTTTTGAGAAAATCAGAAATTTCGAAAAAAATTCTATATAAAGGCGAGTTTGAGGTGGAAGAATTTTCTTCAAAAATCTTTGTGTCGTTGAAAGATATTACAGTTAAATATCAACTTTGTTTTTCAACCGACACACACACACGCACGCACGCACACACACACACTCGCACACACACCTTCTTCTGGAAGTGCCTCTTTGGATTTAAAGGGCCTCAAAACATATATTTCCAATGAAATCTCCACATTGAATTTTTGGGTCGAATACAATGCTTCCCCTACTTACTGTTCGTAGTACAGAAAGTAATAAAAGATTAGCACACAATTTAAAATGTTAAAATTTGGTTTCCGGCTTTGAAGTAGACCATTTTGTTTGTTATTGTCAGCATAAATTATTCATCTGAAATTAGGAATTACCAAATTATTTTTTTACTTTTTGTTACAAACACATACATATAGTGCTAATTCATAACTTAGCTTTTATCTATTCATTTTGTTTTTCTTTTTAAATGAACTTTCTATCTTGTTTCATTCTGTGTTTTCAAGAGTCGACATCAAATACATTTTCGGAAGTTCGAAACTTCTTTGTTTTGCAAGGGTAACACAAAAGGTACAGGGTTACACGATCTGCGAAATAAAACTTTCATGATGAGAAAGGTGAAAAAAAAGGAACGGAATAGGGTGAAAATAGGCAGAAAAACCTGAAAGACTGTCCACTCAGGGGATGTATGAAAGGATATAATAAAGCATGGATTTACAGGGAATGTAGATAGAGGTTTCGTACCCGTATTTGGAACAGCTCATAGTATAGCCTAGCCTTTCATTCGTTTTCGTTGCTTATTTAATTAGCCCTGAACCCAATTTAGCCCCCCTCAGCACCCATCCCACTACTTCAACCCCTACCGTTCCTCTCATCCAATTAATTAACGAAATTCGCTAGTGGTTTTCGTGGATTTGCTGTGAACAAGAGACGAGCGAGTGAGCGAGTGGGAGCGGCGTACAACAATCCGCACACTGATCCATAATTTAGGAATATACCTACCTACCATCCTGTGACATCACATCTGATTACTCCGAAAGAACTAACAGCATTTGGCTCCATGATGTTTTTTACCTTCAAAGATATTTTGTGCAGAATCGAACAAACAGGAATAAAAATTTGGCCAGACAGAATGATTTTAACAAGCTTGGGGCTGTGGTTAATTGGTGATTTTTTCGGGTTTGAATTGCACAGCAGAGGTACAGCTAACACTGGGGTAACTATATCACATTAGCTATCCAATCAATAAATTAAACGTGATTTGGGGGAGGAGATGCAGATTGCGTTTTATTCCTACTTATCCACTGTGGCTTAATATTACTTTCTATAAAAGCACTTTGTGTTTTTTTAACCAAAGGAAAAGAAATCTTATCGGTTCGGAGCCTTAAGCTTAATGTTTAGGTTCCTTATCGTTTACTATTGCAATAATTATTATCAGCAATAATTTGGTATTAATAACAGATTTTGAAGCCTCTGAATCCAGATATAAAATACATTTTTAATTTCTCTACTACATATAATAAGTAGGGAAAGTATCGTATTTGATCCAAAATTTCGATGCCGTGATTCCACCAGAAATATATGTTTTGAGACCCCCTGAATAAAAAAACAGTTTAGAAAAATGTCTCTGTGTGTGTATGTGTGTGTGTCTGTCTGTCTGTCTGTCTGTCTGTCTGCCTATGAACAGCATCACTCATCAACCAAAGGTGGTATTTAAGTTTAATATCTTTGAAGGATGCAACATGAAGATTTTGAAGAAAATTCCTCTACCCTAAACTACCCTTAGCATGGAAATTTTTTCGAAAATTTTCATTTTCTCAAAAATGACTAAGACTTGTGATTAAAATGCCATATATTTAAAATATTTTATGGCAAAGAAAATGTATATTTTGAATTTTCTGGCTAAAGTTCATTTAGTCCTGTTTACTCTTGATGACTTTTGCGCAGGTCATAAGAGATAGACCAAATCTCACCATACAAAAAATGTAGATTTGTTAAAACACACGACTTATGTCCAAATATATCCTTTTTAATGGAGTGAACCATTTCAGAGATATTCCTTACTATCCCTTTGAGTTTAGAAATACTTATATTATTCTCAAATGGAAGGTCGTTATTCACTTTTTTATCTTTTGGTCGTGCAAAGAGATCATAATTTTAAATTGAGAGCAACACATCAGTTTCTTTTAAAAACATTAATGTGAATATCTGTGTGTGTAAACATGAACATTAGAATCATTTCCAAGAGATAAAAAAGAAATTATTTCCTATTCGAGAAAAGTATAAATATTTGAAAATGTAAACCAATATTAAAGAATGTCGCGTAAGTGGTTTCCAAACCATACTTTCCACCGAAAAAAGCTTCGAAAACGGTTGTAACGATTTTTAATACTTTTTCTGTGACGTTATTTTTCTTCTAAAACTCAAGCACAAAAACGCAGTCCATTTTACTGTAGTTAAGGCAATCTAGAGTTCTTAATGACATAGCAGCTCACAGCTGTTCAGCCCTCTCGTAACCTTGGGACACAAACTTTTCTATCTTTCAGTTCTCTCTAACACTTGGCTTGGACCATGAGGCTCACTAAAACTGCTTCCCACAACAATAACTCCAACACGACGTACTCCAAATGTCTTTGTCGACACACTCGCCGCCTCACCTCCATATATACCGGGTATGAGATACCAGGGATATTTCTTTAAATACACCAAGAAGCCGGCAGCCTGAAGTCTCGCGAACGTGCCGGAAATTACTTTGTTCTACCGCTATATTGTTGTCAGCCAGGGGCATAGTGTCAATGGATGTGAGAAATGTATTCCATTTAGTGTAATTCTCCTCAAATTAATTGGTGTTCACTATAATTTTGTGGTACATAATCGTTTTAATGTCATTAAAAGTCAAGCTTCACTAAACATTATGATTTAAATTTGCGCCACTCTGCAATCATTTGGTGACAATATGTTTGAAAACAAAGCTTGGGTCAACGGCACCTGTTGTTAGCTGTAAGATACTGATGTTGTGCTCTTGCGGGTACTATGTTCCTGTAGAGCTTGTGTTAAGAATTGTGCTAACATTATTGCATTCATAGTCGCGGTTTGTTTTGTTTTCTTTGTATTCTCAATGTGGACATCTGAGGAAGGTTCGAGCAGATTCTAACACCTAGGTATGTACATCCATGACGTCACAACTTGAATCAGAACTACATCAGTAAACAAAATTTGTTGCTGCAACGAATATCAAAATAAATTGTGTGGTCGAAAATTCAAACTAATAAGTTTCCAAACATTAACACTTCTCTAAAAGGCAATATGTAATTAAAACATATCCTCAACACATACAAACCTAAGAACACACACACACACACACACACACACACACACACACACACACACACACACACACACACACACACACACACCACATACACACACACACTTGGAAATTTTTCTTAAAATGCTATTTTAGTTTCTCTGCTGAAAACTAGCGGAAGTATTGTATTCCACCTAAAAATTTGATGTCGAGATTTCACCGGAAATATATGTTTTGAGATCCCCTGAATAAAAAAAAAGTATTTTTAAGAAATGGTACGCGCGCGCGTTTGTGTTTGTGTGTGTGTGTGTGTGTGTGTGTATGTGTGTGTGTGTGTGTGTGTGTGTGTGTGTGTGTGTGTGTGTGTGTGTGTGTGTGTGTGTGTGTGTGTGTCTGTCTGTCAGTCTCTTACAGCACAACTCAGAAGCGAAAGGTCAGTTAAAAACCAAGGTTGGTATTTAAGTTTAATGTCTTTCAAGTATATGACAGGAAGATTTTGAAGAAAATAGTCCCACTGTAAACTACGCTTTAAATGGAAAAACTTTTTGCAAATTTTGATTTTCTTGAAAATGGCTCTAACAATTTTGAAGATATTTTATGACACGTGAAATGTATATTTTGAATTTTCTGGCTATAGCCTATCAAGTACTGTTTACTCTGGCTGACTTTTGAATAACTTGTAAACCGTAAGAGAAACAAATTCTTACCATACAAAAAATGTAGGCAGATAATTTATATCTGTATATATTTTTTTGTAGAGTGAACCATTTCGGAGACATCCCTTGTTATTTGTGTCAGTTTCGGAAAAGAAAACTTTTGTGAAATGGAACATCGTTGTTCTTTTTTATAGGTTAAGCGTGTAAGGAGAACGGGATCTCAAAGCTTTAAAAGATTTGACTATCGCTCAAAGCCTACTATATTTTAATATTCCTCTTGCACCTACAAGGAAATAAGCAATAAGATAATATGTACAAATGTTTATCTCAACTAACACGAAGAAGATAAATGAATAAGAGTTTGCAAGAATGGTGAGTACAAGAGTAGTGAAAGTCATGTGAGTGCAACACATCAGATTTTTTTTAATTCAGGAGACCCCAAAGCATATTTCTGCTGATATCTCGACATCGAATATGTTGATATGGTGCTTTTTGTGGATAGTTTTATAAATTAGAAAGAATTTTTCTATTTAACAGGTAGGTATCAAATGAAACAATTTTACTCGTTGCGTAACAACGACTAAGATCGTCATTATGGTATTAAGCCGAACAAAAATAAAAGCCGATCTTCCTGTTTAGTAACAAAATGACAGGGTATTAATGGAAAACATGTTTCAGCTGAATACGATATTGTCAGACAACGTTTACAAAGAACGAATAATCAAATGGATACTTTGTTTAGAAATACACTGTAAAAAAACAGATGCTAGCGGGCCGGAATCGAATTACTAATGAAGATAATGATCAATTTGAATCCTATCAGACTATTGAGGTTTTGCTGGTTTTTGTTGCAACAGACTGCGAATGGCGTCATGTAAATACCGTATTCGGAGTTGTATATTGGATTAACACGTTTGCAAGGTAAAAGTGAGTTCTGTACATATAATAATTTATATGGATATTATCATGTATGCGTTACAACAATGGAGAGAAGTCTTCTGTTGTGTAACAGTAAACGTACTCCGGGTCAAGGCCTACCGCCCGACCGCTGCGTAATGATTTTGAATTTATCTTAGTTCAAAAGTAATCTAAAAAATCTGATGTGTTGCACTCACATGGCTTTCTCTACTCTTGTACTAACCATCATTACAAACTCTCATTACTCTATCTTCTTCGTGTTGGTTGAGATAAACATTTATACAAATTATCTTATTGCTGGTTTTCTT
Organism: Tenodera sinensis; assembly: GCA_030765045.1. Taxonomy (NCBI): domain Eukaryota; kingdom Metazoa; phylum Arthropoda; class Insecta; order Mantodea; family Mantidae; genus Tenodera; species Tenodera sinensis. Next base: position 24,822,356 of record CM060972.1, read on the forward strand.
GCACGTGCAAGGGGAATATGGGAATACAGCAGACTTTGAGCGGTAGTCACATCTTTTAAAGCTTTCATTTTCCCTTCTCTTTGCACGCCCAGCGTATAAAAATGAATAGCCCTATTCCATTTGACAGAAGTGTAAGTTCGCCAGAAGTTATACAAATAACAAGGAGTATCTCCGAAATGGTTCACTCTACAAAAAATTTCTTCAGACATAAATTGTGAGTTTTAGCAAGATCTAGATGAAGATCTTTCGTAGATTAAGATTTGGTCTATCTCTTGAGGTTTACGAGCTATTCAAGGGTCATCCAGAATAAACAGGACTACATAGGCTATAGCCAGAAAATTCAAAATATACATTTGATTTGTAATACAAATATCTTAAACATATGGCAGTTTAATCAAAATCGTAAGTCATTTTCGAGAAGATCAACATTTTTTAAAACTTTTCCATGTAAATGCTGGTTTAGGTTGGAGCCATTTTCTTCAAAATCTTTGTGTTGCATCCTTGGTTTTTAACCGTCTTTCGTTTTTGAGTTATGCTGTCCAAAAGATGACAGACAGAAACACAGTCTGACATAGACACACGGACCTTTTTCTACAAATGCTTTATTTGGATTCAGAAGATCTCAGAACATATATTTTCGGTAAAATCTCGACATCGAATATTTGGGTGGAATACAATCCTTGTTCTACTTACCATCAGAGAAAGAAAAAAAAATGTATTTTTTCCGTCGTTGACAGAAAATATATTATATACCTCTAAGTAGACAAACCCAGTTTGTTTGAAATTTTGTGTACTTTTTATCATAATTTTCAATGTTTTATAGTCAATGCAACTCGTTTCACAGGATGATTCATCTACTAATAACAAAAGACAAAGGTAATTTACTGTGGAATGGTAGCCCATAATAACATAAACATTTATATAAACTATTTCACATACATGCTTAATAACCTGAATCTACAATATTTGCAACTTCTACTTTAACTATTTTTGGGTTTATTTTCTATGTTGAACTTCTAAGTTTTTAAGTTTTTTACATGGAGTATTCAGCAGAATGAGTAATGCTTTAGGCTTAGTTAAAAACTCATTTCTAATAATATCCATACAAATTAATTCTCTCCAATAGTACCTGAGAAAATGTACATTTTATAAAGAGAAACTTAATTAGCGGGAAACTGAGTATAAAGTATTTGGTGTACCTTTCCTCCACGGAAGCTCTAACACTTCCCATTATTCTTTTTGAGCATGGCCTACGCATTCTAGTTTTTCAATTGTCACATTTTGCCATCTAGCATACAAACATTGAACTTTGCAGTAGGCAAATTTGGGACCGGTTTCATGTAGAAAAACGATAATATTGAAGTGCGCATTAAAGTGACATTTAAATCGCCACTGCCACTTTAGAAATGTCAATTTAGCAGCCTATAACTAAAAATATAATGAATATACCACAAGAAGACAACTTTTACATGAATGTGACTTGCATATAAAAAATCTGATGTGTTGCACTCGCATGACTTTTTCTACTCTTGTATTAACCATTCTTATAGGTTGTTATACCTGTACTTTCTTCGTGTTAGTTGAGATAAACATTTGCAGACGGTATCTTATTATTTTCTTGAAAGTACAATGAGAAAATGGGGACACAGTAGACTTTGATCGATAGACAAATCTTTTAAAGCTTTGAAATTCCGTTTTCTTTTCATGATTAGGATATAAAAAATGAATAACGACATTCCATTTGACAAGTATAAGCTCTCCAAAACTCGTACAAATAACACGGAATATCTCCGAAATCGTTCAGTCTACAACAAGGTTTATTTAGACATAAAAGAGCTAAAATATTACATAAGAATTGCATAATTTTAATCACCAAAGAGAAAATCGTGCTTCGCTTATGTTTTTCGTAGAAAAAGAACAGAAAACCAAACTATGACATTTAATAAATATCTGGACCAGGGTTGCCAACCTATACGATAATTATGGAGGGGTACGATAATTTGAATGTATGATAGTTAAATGCCGGCGAAGTATCATTTTCAATGGTTTGTTATACCAGCGAAATGAGATCAATTATAAATAGCGACACCACTTTTGCCCTCATGGCCTGTCTCCACCCCTCTAAGACAACCATTTCATATTATACTTGCAGCGCAAGGTCTTCGTTCTTCTGACCTTACTTAGCTATATCCCTCCCATTTTGACTATGCTTAGTTATAAGGATGTTTGGTGGAAACGTACCAGGAATGGGATAGGTGCAAAGTAATAAATTCAGCTTTAAGGTTAACACACAATATTTAATGCTTGAAAGGATTAATTGAGTTTACACCAGTATTTGAGTCATACATGAAAAACTTTACATTGAGTTGTTCCATTCGACTGGTTATAATGGAATTCCCCCACCCCAGATCTCTGAGTGTATATCTAGTTTTGACTAATCCCGGAAATTAAAGAAAATATAATGAACACTAAATTTGGAAAAAGAAAGAACTCACCAAGGCTGCCTGTATGTTACTTGTATTGCCCCAACGGCTATCTTACATTTTAACACTGTGCTTGATACGTCGCTGGCTTCCGACGGTGATTGACTGTTGTAGCTCTCCGTCTAGTTCAGCCAGACGCCAGACGCCAGTTCGAGTCGAACGGAGGTGAGGTGAATGTTCCTCCGGTCGAGTGTCTTTACCGCAGTACCTAGCCGTCATACGGCTTTACCTGCGCGATGGTTTTGACGGTGTCACTACAGGGATGTTTTCACTGGGAAATTTGTTGGGACAGGGGTTTTTATAGTATTGTAGGTAGGGATTGGTTCGCAAGTGAGCTGTGCGCGAATTTTACGCGCTAATTCCTACCAGGGTTCTGGCCGTCAGTCACTCGCTGAGAGGTGACTGAACTGGTGATTCGCTCTGTTTTGAGTACAGATTGCATTTTCGCCTTTCCCATCTTGGATTAGATCGCCGGACTTAAGATGTCCTTCGGCAATCTTTTGGATGGTAGTCGGCGCGGCTGTCTCTGGTCGTATTGGCCCAGGGTATTCACCAGAGGGTTGGGGTGGTTCTGGAGTTTATTGTACATTGTTCGAGCGCGAGTTTTGATCACGTCGACAATGTACGGGATGCCGGAATGTTCGTGTAGGATATGGGCAGGAAATCTTCGGCCTGTATCATATATCATCCTTAATGCCCGGTTCTGCAACGTCTGGAGTCTGATGAAGGTGGATCTTGCCACCACTCCCCAGATCTCGCATCCGTACAGGACCATAGGCGGGACGATCGCTCGATACAGCCGAAGCTTCAGGCGTAGGGGCATGGTTTGGGAACTGAGGATGGGGTACAACTGCCGCAGGACAGCGTGGCCTTGAAGTACTTTGCCCCTGACGTGATGTCTATACGTCAGCCGCCGGTCCAGCGTGACCCCGAGATACTTCGCCGTAGTGACCCAGGGGATCCGACGGCGCCGAAGCACGAGGTCCAGCGGGAGCCGGTTGGCTATCGTATTAGCCAGGAGAATCGCAGAGCTTTTCTCCGGGTTAATAGACATACGCCAGTTCTCGCACCATCTATTGATGGCACAGAGGTGGGCTTGTACTTGTCGGTAACTGTAGCGCGGGTTCTTGTTAGTAGCGAAGATCATGAGATCGTCCGCATACTGACAGATGTGTGTGTTGGGGTGCGTCGGGAGATCGGCCATGTAAGCTGCGAAGAGTGCCGGTGACAGTACACTGCCCTCGGGGACTCCTGCGCCAATGGGCCTCTCTCTGGAGAATGATCCCTCCACCTTCACCCGGAAGCTACGTTCCTGTAGGAAACTAGCCACCAAGTAAATGTATGGAGGGGGGATTTCCTGCTGTATGAGCTTGTAGACAAGCCCCTCATGCCAAGTGGTAGAAAATGCCTTTTCCACGTCGAGCAACACTGCCACCGTTTTAGCTCTCTCCTGGTAAGCCAGGGAAGCTTTCTCGGCTACACGCAGTAGTTGTTCAGTCGTGGAATGACCAGAACGAAAACCAAACTGGTGTTCCGGTAGGAGACCTTTTTCCTCCAAAAGAGGTCCGAGGCGGGACAGGAACAGTTTCTCGAACACTTTCGAGACAACTGGTAGGAGGCTGATGGAACGGTAACTGGATGGAAAAACCGGATTCTTTCCCTGCTTCAAAACGCATACCACACGCGCCTGTTTCCAGACAGCTGGAAAGTGGCACATGCTGAGGCATGCGTTGTAAATGCGGGTCAAGTGCATCACGGCTCTATGGGGTAGGTGCTGGAGCATTTCCGCTGTTACACGGTCCTGCCCAGGGGCTTTACTAGGTTTTAGGTGCCGGATGGTGTTAGTTACCTCGTGAGGGGTAACTATCGGGATGTGGAACTCCTCGTGGCCCGCGGGTCGGACTTCTAGGAAGTCTTCTACCGCTTGTTCCACGAGGTCAGTATGGTCATCGTTCTGAGGATCTACCCTAGGCTGGAATTGAGTCTCCAGATAGTCTGCTAGTGCCTCTGCTTTTTCCCTCGGTTCAAAGACTAGTCTTCCCCGAGGGCTGTGCACTGGATGCTGGTGTGCAGATTTATCTTTCCTCAAGGCTCGGACGATGCGCCACGGTTTCCTCTCTTGGAGGTTTACGCGACGGATTGTTTCGTCCCAAGCTGCTTGCCTATGTTTTCTTAGGAGTCGTCTCACCAGGGATTTGAACCTCTGGTGTATTACTCCTATCCTAGGATGTCGGAATCTCTGCCATAGCCGTCTGACAGCATTCTTTGCTTGAATGAGGCGTTTTAGTGGGACAGGGATAGATGTCGGGTTGGGTGCTTCGGTAGGAATGCGATGCGTGTGAGCACGCACCGCGTTTAGGACGGAGGTAGAAAACCCCGTGGCTGCCTCCTCGAGAGCCTCTATCGAGTCTATTCGAGGATTTGCTTCCACAGAGTTTTGAAGGGCTAGGACGGCTGCATCCCAGTCGACTTCATCCACCCAGTCCGGCACTCCCAGGGCAGTGAGATTAACGTCTGCATCCACCACAACAGGGTTGTGATCGGAGTCCAGATCGTTAATCACAGAGAGGTCCAAGTGAAATGGTATGTTTTTGGTGACCATGAAATCGATGATGTCCGCGGCGCCGCGTGCCGGGTAGTAGGTTGGACCTCTCGGCCCGTGCGCGTGAAGGGCGGGGTTTCCGCTAATGAGACGGTACAATCCCCGGCCCTTAACGTTCTGGGTGCGGCTGTGCCAGCTTGGGTGTTTTGCGTTGAAGTCGCCTGCAATGCAAACCCTGTGGTGTAGGTTCAGGAGTGCCGTGATGTCCGCTTCATAGAAGTGACCATCCGGCGGGTCGTATACCGCCACAAGCACCAGATCGTTCCCGCCCAAGGATAGCCTTATGGCGGTTGCCTCCAGGTGTTGTAGCGGAGGAATGGTAACAGGAGTGTGGGTGAGATGGTTCTTTATGAAAATGGCAGTACCACCGCCCTGTCGGCCGACCCGATCAGACCGATGAGCGGCGTAACTTGGCAGGTTAAACTGTACACCAGCGTGCAAGTGCGTTTCACAGACCATCAGGATATCAATCCCATGGCTGTCCACGAACTCCAGCAGGCCAGGTCTCTGGTCTCTAACTCCATTTGCGTTCCAGAACGCAGCTCGAAATGAACGCACAGTTCTATGCGCCATTACGAGCTCGTGGAGTTAGAATAGAGGTCCTTAGCCGTTTGAAGCACCGTGAGATGCTTCTGCACAGCGGAAATCCCGGGGTTAATGATGGTTTCCCTGCAGCGTCGTAGGATTGGGAGGGAACGCTGAACCAAGTCGGCGAACCAGGTTGCCAACTCGATGAATTCAGCCATCTCCTCGGAAGCGAATGTGTGCCCTAAGGTTGGTTCCGGGATGTTTTGTAGAGGCACTGCTGCCTCGTGGTTGGTTGAGCCAGTCCGCTGGGACGGGCTAGCATTGGCGGGCTCTGCCGCTTGCTGATTGGTTGACGCAGCTTGAGCTGTGGGTACTGGTGGTGGGGAGAGTTTTCCAACAGTTTTGTTGGAATCCTTCGCCACAGTAGGTTTTTCTGTGATTTTCACCACAGAGGCTTTCTTCTTCCCCTTCTTGGGAGGACGTTTTTCTTTAGGAGCAGTGCTGGGTGTTGGAGCAGGTTTTGTGCACACAACCTGGGGTGGGACACTTTCCGGGACTGGCGTTGTCATCGACTTGGCAACCTGGTCGCTAGGGGTTACTTCCGCGGCCTCGGCCTGTGCGAGAGCACCTTCGTGTCTCGCCAGGGCCGTGGCGAAAGAGACCCCTGCTCTGACTTCAGTGTCAGCCTTGCCCTGTTTGCCTTGCATTATCGCAAGTCTCCTAGGGCACCCGCGATAGATCCCTATGTGGGATCCATTGCAGTTGGCGCACCTTCTTTCTTCCTTTGGTACCGGGCAAGCCTTTACCAGGTGCTCGCCCGCACAACGGAGACACTTAAGAGTCCTCTCACAGGCAAAGCTTGAGTGGTGGAAACCCAGGCATTTATAGCACTGGGCTGGCCCCTCCCTGCCGTGGTAAGGCTCAATCGTGACCCGTGTATAGTACAGGCAAGTCACCTCGTCAATCTTAGGGGTTCCCTCCCCTTGTTTCTCTACGGTTACCAGGAATAGAGGTAGGGGTACCTTTGTGGGTTTCCCCTCTTTCACCTTTGTAGTGGTGAGTTGCACCACGGACCGCGGTTCGATTCCGTGTTCGTCCTTCAGGCCGGCACAGATATCCTGGGGGTCTGTCTCCGAATCGAGACCTCTAATTACCCTGCGGACCACGTGGGGTCTCTGTAGCGAATACGTGTGGAATTTTATTCCACTCGCTTTCAGCACTTCCTTTGCGGCCGCATGGTCTCCAGAGGAAGTGGCTCGGATGACAACACGCCCTGGGTGTCGTGTTGCCTGAAATACTGCCTTTAACTTTCCCCTGAGTTCCTTCATCACCTTGATGTGATTAGGGAAGGGGTCAGACACAATTGGCGGAATTTTTCCCGCCTTTTGTGCGGCTTGGTGCTGGGGGGACGCTGCAGGTCCCGATGAAGGAGCGGGTCGCTCTGGGCTCGAACCAGAGGACCTTTTCCTCCGGCTTTGTACCACTACAAAGCCATCGTCGTCCGGCAGTGCTGGAGTTGGTTTGACAGGAGCTGGCGGTGTTATAGGGGCGACAGTCCCTTGATTAACAAGGCCCACGGCCTTCTTCACCTTCGGCCTACTCTTGGCCCTAGTAAGTGCCTTGGCTTTCGCCTTGGCGATGCTCACTCGGGGACCGGGTGAGGGGTTCGAGGTTGAGGGTTTCGGGGGTGTCAAAACCATGTCAGGGCTTACCTGCTTGCTGGTACTCGGTTTTACTGTCAAAGTCGGTGCAGGTGCCATTCGGCTCCCCACAGAGGGCCAGACGCCTCGCGGCGCGCCTATTGGGGTTCCAGCGAACCCCGGGTCCAGACCTGAGTCCAGACCCTTGGCTACAACCTTGTGGGGCTGCGGTCTCGTTGGTCTGTCAGTGTCAGTCGGTACCGAGTCTCCTCCGTCCGACATCTTTTCCTGGTTGGCCCGTGAAAGCGCTCGGCGAGCCTCCTTCACTAGACAGGCCAGTAGAGGGCCCAAGCCCGGTTCTATGTTAGGACAGCTCCGGGAAAGCTGCCTCGGTGGGTTCTCTTCTCTCTTCTTCAGATTGGAGTGCCCTAAAATCTGCTTGCCAGATTTCTTATAGGACACTCCTCGACGAACTAGCGGCGCCCGGCCTGGCTATTACACTATATGTAGTAGGCGGTGCGTAGTAGCAGCTCCTCCTGCGTCGTTTTCCGCTCCCTGACGAGAGGTCCTGCTGTGCTGTCACGGTTTTCCACCAGTGGTCCAAAGTAGACGTGGACGAGGCGAGTACCCTCTGTCGTCTAGTTCACGAAGCCCAGGGCTGGATTTATATTACTCGGCTCTCGCCAGTGCTGCCCAATGAGAGGATCGCGTGATGATGCTCTGATGTGACATCACAGACGTGACGCTGTTCACTGCCTTGTCGAAAGTATGTCCTCTGGTAAATTATGTAGTTTGTAGATGGAGTGAGCCGTAGCCTGGTAAAACGGCCCATACTAATCCTCCTACCCTTTATCCTCTTATTGCCGGTGTGCCTAGAACTCGTAACCTCAATGAAGAGGGCACTGTTCAGAAAATTATTAATGGAGAAAACTCTGAATATGTGATATTCCGTGTGAAATAAAGAACATGCCTTAACCTGGCAGTTCCTGGAGTGCTGTTAAACAAATGTATCACCTTGGTGGGAATATGTATTTGATTTCAAAGAACTGGCGGAGGTTGCATTATCAGTGATTTCATTGCCCCTCAGAAACACTTCTTTTGAAAGAGGTATTTCTAAACTGGGTATAACAAAAACCAAAGTTGGAAATAGATGGGTGCTAGATACGGAAAATGGACTTATTCTGTCATCTCAGCTTACAAAAGAATGCGGTGGGTCCGAAAATGTGCAAGTCACCGAGATGTTAAAGTTTATCTCAACGACAAATTTGTACAATGCTGCAACAGTTGACGATGATGATGAACTTTCAAATGAATAGTGCCGGTAGCAGAAGTGCTAAAGTTGTAATATTGTAATACTATTACATTTTCATAAGTGTTATGCTGATATATTTATTGTTGTAGCATTTTGTTCATGATGTACGATAATTTTGAATCGAAATCTATAATTTTGAATGGTCGGTACAATAATTTTACTTTTAAACATTGGTAACCCTGATCTGGACCCTCCTCACAAGTAATATACTGCACTAGCTACGAGGGTTTGAGAGGTCGACGCTATCAGCGCCCCAGCGGCGAGAAGGGTAACTCCAACATGGCCGGCAGCAGAACTGGGGAGGTTAGGTATATGTGGCAATAGATCTGCAGTAGAAGAACTTCCATGGTACAGAGCAAGGCCGAGGCAGCTGACAAGGTGATAATGAAGACTCTAATAGTGATTTGTGGTATGAATTACAGGAAGCAAATCGAATTACAGCTAACGAGGGAATCAATGGAAACAATTGAAGGGCAGCTGGGCCTTGTGGTGTGTACGTTCAGAGTTCGAGAATATTTGCTGTGCCGATGAACTCGCAATGATCATTGCTTACACAAACTGAACCATCAAAATTTTCCACGTGGAGCAGTAAGAATAAACATTTTTGGATTTCTCGCTTTTTACTTTCTCTACTGGTAAGTAGAGGAAGTATGGTATTCCACCTTAAAATTCTATGTCGAGATTTCACCGAAAATATGTTTCGAGGACCCCTGAATCCAAAAAAAAAGTATTTTTAGAAAAAGGTCCGTATGTGTGTGTCTGTGTGCGTGTGTGTGTATGTGTGTGTGTGTGTATGTGTGTCTGTGGACAGCATAACTCAAAAACGAAAAGTCGGTTAAAAACCAAATTTGGTATTTAAGTTTAATGTCATTCAAGGATGCGACACGAAGATTTTGAAGAAAATATCCCTACCCTAAACTACCCGTTACATGGAACATTTTTCGAAAATTTTGATTTTCTTGAAAACGGCTCTAACGATTTTGATTAAAATGACACGTTTAAGATATTTTTATGACAAATTAAATGTATATTTTGAATTTCCAGGCTATAGCCTATGTAGTCCTGTTTCCTCCCGATGACGTTTGAACAACTCGTAAACGGTAAGAGATAGACAAAATCTTACTATATAAAAAATGTAGATCTCGCTAAAACACACATTTTATGTCTGAATATATTTCTTGTAGAGCAACCATTTTTAGATATGCATACTTTCGATTAAATTGGGGCATCGGAATTTTGGGTCGAGTACAATACTTCCCATATTTATTAGTACGTAGTAGAGGAGAGTAAAAATGTGGAAAATTAGCTATGTTGTTGCTTTTTTAATATCACTAATACGTACTCTTATTATAAAACCATTATTCTGGTTGGGACAGTTCTACTATGTTGTACGTAGGTACCGTATGAAGATATGAACACCATCTCTCATACATTCTGAGGAAAAGGTACATGAATTAACATCTTTTAAGAGTACGCTTTATTATTTTTCTGCTGCATTAAATAATTTTATAGGCGCAACCACATAATCTTTTACTGAAAGAACACAAATAATTGTTATGATTTACAAAATACTTCATAAAAACTTCATAAAAAACTATTGAGAACTTAAGATAGCTGTGATAGTTCGACTCACAGAGCAGAATTAACTATTTATTTTGTTTCTAACCCTCTGTGGTCGCTAGTGTTTGAAATAGACTTTTGTTTTTAAATACGAATAGGTATATTTAAAAGTGTGATATTCGTGAAGTATGAACTGCACTATGAACGTTCTGCATAGTATTTGAACATTAATCGGAAGGATTGATCAGGTGTAAATTGATTTGTATAATAACGACAAATCCGCCATAATTTAGCAGATTATTTAACGATGTCAAAAGTGTGAAGATTATTGTTTGAGAAGTGTTTATTAATATCAATAAAGAATAATCAAAGCAATTCCTAACTTTATATGAAAGTAGTTCATCCCAGGATACATAGAATTTAAACAGATTCTACTCACACTCACTGATTGCACCTAGGGCAGGGAAGAGAATAGCATAATATTACAACACCAACGAGTTAGTAAATAATATTAATTGCTACAAGAGTAAACTTTGTGATGATAATGTGCACTTTATATGCTTATTCGATGTTTATTATTATAAATTATTATTATTATTATAAATTATTATTATTATTATTATTATTATTATTATTATTATTATTATTATTATTATTATTATTATTATTATTATTATTATTATTATTATTATTATTATTATTATTATTATTAATTAATTTACTGAAAATTACAGGCTATCTTTCTAGGAAATTAAAACTAATGTTTCACAAGGCGGAAGTATTTGAAAGCACTATCTCTAGTTTTACTTTCACAACAGCTACAAAGAATAGCAATGCTATCAAGGTCCTCAGACAAAATAACCCCGAATAACCCAACCACCAACCTCATTGAAAAGAAAACGATGTGAACCCTGTAACAAAGACAAAGAGGACTGCAGAACTAAACATGCATTTAATAAATGCAAGATTCCTGTTGTTGTTGTAGTGTTTAACGCCCGCTTTTACTGCTACGGCACCGCAGGCGGTGACACTGATGATACATGAAATGAAGATGGAGCACCGGTGGAATGAGATGGCGGGGGAAACCGGAGCACCCGAAGAAAACCCGCCCTGACGCCGCTTCGTCCGCCACGAATACCACATGCGGGTCCCTGGGATCGAACCCGGGCCGCCTAGGTGGTAGGCGAGCGCGCTAACCGCTCGACCACGGCGCCGCCTGCAAGATTCCCCTCTCTTTCAGGAAAGATGTCAAAATTATTTCTGATAGTTGATTACTCACAGAAAACACAAGGGGTAAGGAAAAAATTAAAAGGAAAACATATTAATTTCAGGCATATAACCACAAGAACGCAGCGAGGGCCTACTGGACCCCACACGACTAACCGTGTTCTTCCAACGGAAGGTTAAATATACTTTAATAATTATTTCTCTAGTTTCATTCGCTCATTCATTAATTAATTCATTATATTTTCTCTTACTCAAATAAAATGAGGCTACGAGAAGGCCAGAAATCAATGGAGGATTTGTTTTGACCTATTGTTTGCGTTTTCTTCAGCTTTCGATTACTTACTGCATAGTTCTGTGTTTTATTTCTACGTATTTAAAATAAATGAGTTTAATCCTTCGTTATCGGAAACTGAAATAAAAATATCAACTATGTCTGTTATGATTTCATTTACTAGTATACGTAAAGGATGTAAAACACGATCTAAACCAATATTATAAAGAGAAAATACATGTTTGCATGTGCCTGTGTATGCGTATATGACTAGAATAACATCAAAAGCCACTTCAGGGTTCCTGGAACTGAAATTTGAATATTCTATATTTTTATAGCTATGATATCAGTACCGTGCACACTTAAGAGTGTTTACATAATAAACTGTTTTATAGTTTTGAAGAAATTAATTATTCAAGTTATTCACAATGCAAAAATACCTTAATATTCAAAATACTCCGTGCTCATCAAAAACTAAAATACCAGAACAGGTTTATTGTTCTATACATTCTAATTGCCAATCTGACAGGAAGAAACAAAACGCAATTACTTGGAAGTAATTAATGTTTTGCTCTGATGAACAATGAAATTGTTTAAGTCAAACAAACTTTGAGATTTTGAAACCAAAGAAAGAAGTCACACAAACGGAAGAGATGCTGGACAAATTCTAGAAGCAAAGCACAAAATTAAATGCGCTTGGAGCAGATAGTGTGCCAAAAATATGATGCGTTACACTTGCATGACTTTAGCTACTCTTGCACTAACCATTCTTACAAAGTCTTATTCATGTAAGATAAACATTTATGTAAATTACCTTATTGCTTATTTCCTTGTAGGTGCAAGGGGAATATGGAAATATAGTAAGTATTGAGTGATAGTCAAATGTTTTAAAGCTTTGAGATCCCGTTCTCTTTGCACGACTAAGATATAAAAAGATGAGTAACGATCTTCCATTTGACGAAAATTTAAGTATTCAAAAACTGACACAACTATGGCGAAGTCTAGTTATATTTGGTGATATTCCCTTTGTTAGGTTACATTAGTACCAACAGCTGTTCGTGAAATATAATCACGGTAAAGCTGATGTTATTGCATCTATTATGTTGCCACAAAACCCAATATTTTTCAACCACTTATCAGGAAAGGCAAGTAATAGATTAAATAGATTTTAAAATAAGGCGCCGCATTTATCTGTGGACGCCATTGTATTGCTCTTGTGCGCAATTGTTTTTGAAACTTGTATGCAGTTACTGTCGCTGTAGTTATTTTTGTGTGTAGCGCATTACATGTATTAATGTTTTTATTTTGATAAACAATGGTTATTTTATTTCCTCTAATAGCTATGTGGAAATATGAGTAAGGAAAAAATAGTGAGAGGAGCATTCCAGTGAAAAAATGGTATGAATATCAATGTGGCTTTTGTGCATCATAGCATCATACATTTTAATTTAAGTATAAGCAAACAAAAAGTTGAAAAAAAATATGTGTTGCACTTACATGACTTTCTCTACTCCAGTACTGTTATAACTAATTCATATTCCTCTATCTTCCTCATGATAGTCAAGATAAACATTTTCAGAAATTATCTTATTGCTGATTTCCTTGTAGGTACAAGAGGAATGCGGTTTGAGCGATATTCAAATCTTTTCAAGCTGGTCGCTTTATAAAGGCAATGCTCTTTACATAGTCCAGAGATAGAAAGTGAATAACAACCTTCCATTTTATAAAAATATAAGTACTACAAAATTCACAAAGTAACAAGGATTATCTCCGAAATTGTTCACCACACAAAATATGCTTTTGGGCATAAGTTGTGTGTTTTAATGAGATGTACATTTTTGTAGAGTAAGATTTCGTTTTTATCTTACGGTTTACCAGTTATGCAAAATCCATCAAGAGCAAACTACGTGAGCTGTAGCCAGTAAATTCAAAATATACATTTCACTGCCCATAAAAATATCTTAATCATATAGCATTTAAATCAAAATATTTACAGCCAATATTGAGAAAACAAAGGTTAGTTAAGTTTGGAGGAATTTTGTTCAAAATATTCACGTGGCATCCTTGAAAGATATTAAAGTTAAATGCCAACTTTGATTTTTAATCGACTTTTCGTTTCTGAGTTATGCTGTTGACAGGCAGACACACTCACACATGCGCGCGTTTTTTTTTTTTTCTGGAAATGCTTTTTTTTTTTTTTTTTTTTTTTTTTTTTTTTTTTTTTTGTGGGGGGGGGGCGTTCAGAGGGCTTAAAACATATTTTCTGTGAAATCTCGAAATCAAATTTATGGATGGATTATAATACTTCCCCTACTTTTTATAGGTAGTAAGTAGAGAAAGGAAAGCTTGGTTTTTCTCGAATTTACATGTTTTAGTACACTACCTGTTCCATTGTGCGGATTAAATTTTGTGATATGCTCCTAGAATATTTCCAGCATGTGCTCCATTTATACGACTTCGACTTCAGTCTTTGGTTTTAAAATCTGAAAATTTGTTGGGCTTTAAAAAAATCGAATACGCCAAAAAGTTTTGAAATATTTTCAATGCCCATCAAAGCAAAGAAAGTAATTACTTTAAAAGCTATTGGCGGTATTTGTTGGGCAATTAGTTTATGAAACAATAAAATTGTTGTGGTATTTTAGTTTTTGATACTCTGGAATGTTTTGAATATTAGGTATTTTGTCTTTGTGAATATATTGAAAAATTCTCAAAATTCTCAAAACTCCAAAACAGATTGTGCTCCAACTTTATGTGGTAGTTTATAACATAAACGCCATTAAGTGTGCAAAGTGTTTATGTGATATTTATAAAAATATAGAAAATTCACAATTTAAACCCAGGGTCCTTTAAATATTTTAGCCGTTATAGCCGCACATATTGGAAAACAATTGAGATGCAAATAGTTCACACATTCCAGCTGATAGTTCGCGCAAGGAGATTTAAATATGCAGATATTTGTGGCGCTGTAATCACTTCTACAAATAGGAAGCATGAAATTGGGCATGATCTTGTAGGGAGCGTAAGCGTGTCTTGCCATGAGAACAGTAAATGTCATTCACGATATTTTAACGCCCTGACGTCACCACCAAAGTCTTTTATGTGCCAAAGCTGAAGGGGACTCTAGATCCTTGCGAAGGATTTACACGGAAGGCTGAGGAAATATCAACTTTGATGGTGGCCATTAATCTTGGAGTAAGAGGGAGGACGTGCAAGGCTCCTAAAATAATCAGGGTAAAACATCTTGGAGAAAATCTTTTGCTTTAATTAGAAAAAAAGAAGTTAAAGGAGACTGTCAGAGCACGGATAGTTAGCCCTCCAGCGACCTAACGTGAAACAGAAAAGGTCTCATTGTAGTCGCGGAGATTCTGTTCATGGCAGTTGAATCTGTCAAGGTACAACAGCTCGAGGCGGCATGGCAGTTTAAGAATTTAACAGATGATTAAACGCCCGAGGGCTGGCAAAATTACAGTTTCAGAATGTGCAGCATCAAAGTCAGCACGAACGAATAGACATGACAAATGAAGAAGAATTGAAAAGCTAATATCTTCCACAAGCACGTCATTTCAATGAAGTTTCTACAGGGAAATCTGTGAAAATGAGAGTAATCCAACATCTGTAATACACAGAAGCGTTGGTTTGTCTAGTTATACAAAGGTAGACGAGGACAAAATTGCGTTTTGTATCTTAATTGTTCACCCATTGTGGTTATCACCAGCGAGCCCTGTCCTCTACGTCACCAGAAATAGAAATAATTAATACATAAACTATAGAACAGAACACATGGGTATAACACATAGATGTCCCAATACACTGACAACGTTGGGATAGCAAAATTATTCGCATTTAAATAGGAAATGCACGGTTTGGACGCTGTAGAGCACCGAAATGTGAGATGGGTGTACGTTCGCATTTGGCCAATAAACCAACATCGAGCTGTCTACATTACAAACGGGCTGCGAACTGTGTACCTCCTACGTCATTGCAGATCCTATATCGGTGGTGGTGAGCCTCATGCACATGACCCAGAATCTGCGTTGTTTTTGAAGATTTTCAATCATTCCGTGGACTCAAGCAATAACGTCCTTCGCTGACGTTACAGGAGTGGTGCCATACAGGCATACACCATACTTTTAATGCAACTCTACAGAAAATGGTTGAGAGTGCTGGCCATGGAACTGGTCTACCTCTACCAATCCATCGATTTGAGTATGGATCGTTGAGGTGATTCCGCACATTTACATCAAAGTGTGCTGGAGCTCAAGTAGCTCATTTCAGCAGCTGTGTACTGGTACATGTTGCACTGCTGTTAAAAACGTTACTGTACTGGAAACTACATAAGTAACGCAGTAGGATGCGAACCAAGGACTCTATGGAGGAACGTAGCACATGTTTAGGAATGTGATTTTAGTAACAATGCTTTTATTAGTTTCAGAGGATCGCAAAACATTTTGGTGAGATCTGGATATGGACTTTTTGGGTTGAATGCAATACCTAGTATTTCAGGTGGTTCACGTGTTCCTTATTTTTGGAGATAGGCAACACTTCATACTCTGACAGCAAGAAGATCGGAATTACCGTGCTTGTCGACCATTTGGTAGCCATGAAAATATAGCCTGCTCTTCATGGGAAAATAGACCTTACAAACAATACAAACAATTATTACTGCACTTCAGTAAATAACTGTTATTCAACTTTAAGTTATTATTGACGTTGGTTTACTAATTGGATCCAGGGTTACATGGTTTTTGTATCATTTTACAGAGAATATGAATTACATAATTAATTTATTAAAACAGTGACCCTCGGTATCATTAAAGGATCACTAGGTATATTGAAAAATCATCAAATTTGTTTTAGATAAGGTCAATTTCCACTACATATGTGTAGATTATAATTATCTTCAGGTAGCGTTGTATACAGTTGCAGCTTTTACACAATTATTTCTATTGTTTATGCAATTTCAATTATGTATCCTTTTTTGTTTGCTATGCTTTTTTTATGGCAGCCACTCCTCCCCACCCTTCCCCCCTACACACAACTTTGAGCGTTTTTGTATGCTACAAAATATGACAAATCCCATTCTTTCCTGAATATCGGAGCAACTATTGTACAATAGATCTGGTAATTGTATCAGTATGCATGTATACTTGCTTGTGTGTTGCAAACAGTAAACGAGAAGAGGAGAGATAGAGATCGCTCGTAACACGCGGTGACAGGGTGCGGCAAAGAATGCACATACTTGACTTAGAGCATGAATACGTGACTAACGGGATTTTGTGATAGGAAGTCCTGCAACCTAATTTGAGCCACTTGAACCTGAATCTTGAAATTTTTGTTAAGTATTGAGATTGAGCTTAATTGTTTTGTCATTGGTCACAAAGAGGATATTGTCAAAAACTCCTGAATATGTTTTGGATAACAAAGGCACCTGTTCTCTGTTCTTCGTTGTTCATTTTATTCCCTACTGCGTACGTGTAACTATAATACGAAGCAGCAATTTAATACCAATTGATAGTGTTAAGTGTGTAGTCATACTTTCCTTGCTATTAGCTCACGTGTAATTTTACTTACCATAAGCTTGCTCAGTCCTTTTAGTGTCTTTCCTATGCACACACGCGCGCAGGGATGTCTTGCACTCACTGCCACAGTGACCGACTCATGTCTGTAACTCTAACTCTCTAACACACTCACTCTCGCCACTTTATATGCTGGGGATGACGTCACACCGAGCGATCCGGCATGTGAAGTAGCTTGGCCCCGTCCGGCTTTTGTTGAGTGCTGAGCGCGACATCATAGTATGTTAAATCTCTCCCCACCGAGGACGTCTTTATAATGTTTTAAACATTTCTAGTGTGATGTTTTGTGTGTATGTGTTTTGGACTTGTGTGTAATGAAGCCACAGTTACTACAGTGGAGAACAGTTTGCTCTTCAGGTAATGGGATGACGCAGGCAAATTACCTAGAAAGAACACACTGATGTAAATTGTTAGTACACTTTCTTCAGAGCCTAATCACTATTAGAGTATGTTTAGTAAATTTTGGTGACAACACGTTATTGTTGATTACAATACTTGAGGTGTATTAAGTGACGTAGGGCTCGGTGCACAACAATAGACGAACGGAGCCAAGCTACTTCACAGCACATGCCGTGCCGGCGAGCGGAGAAAGACGTTCAAGATCAGGCTTCCTCGCACGATTGCTCTGTGTACGTGACTGTCGACAATCGAAGCGGCAGAAACAACAGAGGTGTCGATAATGTTCGCGAGACTTCTAGCTGCGTCATTTCCGGTGCGTGTATGTGGAGCTCGATTTAAGTCCTGTGACGTCAGTCTCAGTACATAACGAGGTCAAAGGACAGATGAGTGAGTTTTAGACCTGAATTACAGAAATGAATCGGTCAGTGTGTCAGTGAGTGTGAGACAGCTGTGCGTTTGTGTGTCGTCATAAGAACATTCAACGAGCGTCGCGAGTGATTGTGACGTCCCAATTATAGGATGCGAGACAGAGGAAGTGAAGAACGACACTAAAAGGATTGATCACGGTTAAGAGAAGTAAAAACTGAATTGTGATGGTCTGAAATATTGTAGGCTGTGTTAATGACGAGAAGAAAACTGTAGTTTGTGGTGAAAGTTAAGAAGACAATAAAGTGATAGAAAAGTAACCGGTCTAGATTTTGCATTTTGTCACCCTGGTGTCAGGAGTGGGATTCGCCGAATTGTTTTGTTACAATTATTTATGTGCCTGCATGTCATTAGCCAATTTGCTGCTAACAGTTTAAGTAGCACCGTCAGCTCACGTCTGCCCTGGTTAAGCCGTCACTCCACTCCAACATAAAATTTTGTGTTACTAAGCATCGCTTCCAATTTCTTTAAGTCAATAAGCCACAGAGGTGACGTATCAATCTGCCAATAACAGTTTGTTACTTAAATTTAAACGGACGTTCGTTGTAAAGCAGGTGGTCAGTCAAGCACCAGGTATGATAGGGAGGTAGTTGATGAAATGCAGGCGAAATTGATGATCGTAAAGATGATAATGGATCAATCGGCGGAATGAATGGCGGGGGAAACCGGATAACCCGGAGAAAATTCACCCAGACGCCGCTTCGTCCACCACGAATACCACATGCGGGACCCTGGGATCGAACCCGGGCCGCCTGGATAGTAGACGAGTGGTCTAACCACTCAGCCACGGCGCCGCCCAATGCTGGATGTCAAATGTTGAAATCAAAATGGCAACCTTCTGATTTATAAACGCTACAGGTCATCGACTAACTATAGCTAATAAACACAGAAAGTAAAAATCTGATGTGTTGCACTCACATGACTTTCTCTACTCTTGAAACAAGTATCCTTACAAACTCATTTCTAGATCTTCTTCATCGAGATAACCGTTGTTGTAAATTATCTTATTGCTTATTTCCTTGTAGGTGCAAGGGGAATATTAGAATACGGTAGGCTTTGTGCGATTGTCAAATGTTTTAAAGCTTTGATATCCCGATGGAAAATATTTCGATCATTTTTATTTTCTAGAAAATGGCTCTAACGATTTTGATTAAAATACGATGTGTTTGAGATATTTTTATGACAAATGAACTGTATATTTTCGGCCTGTAGGCAACGAAGTTCTATTTACTCTGAATGAGTTTTACATAACTGGTAAACCGTAAGAGTTAGAGCAAATCTTACTATACAAAAAATTAGATCTTGCTAAAACACGCAATTTAGGTCCCAGTAGTGTTTTTTGTTTTACAGTGAACCATTTCGGAGATATTCCTCCTTATTTCTGTAAGTTTTGGAGAAATTATAGTTCTGTCAAATGGAGCATCGCTATTCATTTTTACTTTCTCTACCACGTATAATAACACAGTAGGAGAAGTATTGCATTCAACCCAAAAATTCGATGTCGAGATTTCACCAAAATATAAGTTTTGAAAAAGGTTCTTGTGTGTGGGTGTGTGTGTGTGGGTGTGTGTGTGTGTGTGTGTGCGCGCGCGCGTGTGTGTGTGTGTGTGCTGTGTGTCAGTCTGAGTGTGTCAGTTTGTTGACAGCAAAACTCAAAAACGAAGAGTCGGTTAAAAACCAAATTTCAGCAATGCGACACGAACATTTTGAAGAAAATAGCCCCACCCTACACTATCCTTTACATGGAAAATTGTTCGAAATCTTTGATTTTCTTGAAAATAGCTCCAACGATTTTGATCAAAATACTATATGTTTGAGATATTTTTATGACAAATGAAATGCATATCTTGAATTTTCTGGTTATAGCCCTTGTACTGCTGTTTACTCTGGATGACTTTTCAATAACTGGTAAACTGTAAGAGGTGGAACAAATCTTACTATACAAAAAATGTAGATCTTGCTAAAAGACAGAATTTGTGTCTGGATAAATTTTTTGTAGAGGGAGCCATTTCGGAGATATGCTTTGTTATTAGTCTAAGTTTTGAGGAACTTATACTTCTGTCAAATGGGACATCGTTATTCAATAAACTGTAACAGCGTGTCTGCCTCACGTTCAAGAGGTCGCGAGTTCGAATCTCGCTTAGGGTAAGTTATCAGGGTAAGGTTTTTTTCCGAAGTTTTCCCTACCCTGAGAAGACGAATGTCGGATAACTTAAAGCTCCATGGGCCTCGGGCTCATTTGAGCATCATTTCACCCATTTCATTTCATTCATTCGTCCGATATGACACAATGTTGGAGGACGTTAATTCAGAAAAAAAAATCGTTATTCAATTTTTTATATGTTAACCATGCAAAGAGAACGTAATCTCAAAGATTGAAAAGTTTTGACTATCGCCCAATGTCTAGTGTATTCCCATATTTCCCTTGTAGAAGATATAGGAATAAGACTTTGTAAGAATGGTTAGCACAACAGTAGAGAAAGTCATGTGAGTGGATGTACAACAAAGAAGGTAGCGAAGTGGTGTACAATAAAGGCGTGACTGTGAAGCCACTAAAATCAAACGACTATAGTGTGTAATATAGTGCATCTAGTGGCACGGAACTAACTTGCACACAGCACAAATCACGTGATATGGCGGAAGGCAGATAATATGCATTATCGAATTATGTACTGACAAGAGAGACATCAATCTTCGGTTACCTAGAAACCCTGATCGTTGCTGTGTAGACAACAAGAGTTTGCTGTATATTTGTTAATTTTCCTTGATAAGCACTATGTCACTTTAAATTAAGAACATTTCCTAGGCATTCGTACTCTATAATTGGGCTGTTTGTTTAAAAAGCTACAAGTCAATTAATTTTGGGCGAGATTAACTAAATGTATTTGTAAAGTTGGTACTTTTTACTTTCTGCAGTACGTATAGTAAATTTTGATGTCGAGATTTCACCGAAAATACATATTTTCAACCCCCCTGAATAAAAAGAAAAACATTTTAGGAAGAGATTTATGTCTTTGTTTCTGTCCGTGAACAGCATAAGTCAAGAAGAAAAGTCGGCTACAAACCAAAATTATTATTCAAGTTCAATATTTCTCAGCCTAAAGTACCCTATAGATATAAAGCTTTTCGAAAATTTTCGTTTTCTGAAAAATGACAACGTATTTGTTGGATTTATTAGCTATAGCCCGCGTAGTCCTGTTTACTCTTGATAACTTTTGTATAACTGTAAACCATAAGAGATAAACCAAATCTTACTACACAAAAAGTATATGTTGAGTGAACTTTTTCGGAGATATTCCTTGTTATTTGTGCGAGTTTTGCAGTACTTAAACTTTTCTCAAATGGAAGGTTTCCCATTTTCTTGCACCTAAAAGAAGACTAACAATATGATTTCTACAAAAGCTTATTTCAACTAAGATGAAGAAAATAGAGGAATATGAACTTGGAATAATAGTTACTACAAGAGTAGAGAAAGTCATGTGAGTGTAATAGATCAGATTTTTAGTTCTTGCATTTTTGATATACTGTAACAAAACTACATAATTCGTTAACTTACTTTTCTGTCACTTTATTGTCGTGTAAAATTTTACTAGAAATATAGTTTTCTTTCATCCTAAAACATCTCACAATTGTTTTCCTTATAACCTTGCTCAGTACTTTCGGTGTCTTTCTTCATTTCCTCTGTCTCTCATCCCTAATTAGGACATTACAATCACTCGCAACGCTCGCTGAATCTTCTCACGACGACACATACACACACGCACAGCTGCCTCACAGTCACTGACCGACTCATGTCCACAACTCGTCTTTAAAACTTACTGCTCTGTTCTTCCCTGGCCTCTTACTGGAGGTAACGTCAAATGGAACCTACTCGAGTTCCACACACGCGCGCGCGCGTGCTCTGGAAGTAGCTAGAAGTCTCGCGAACGCTCTCGATATCCCTTTTGTGTCTGCCGCTGCGGTTGCCACGTCACGTACACACAGCAGTTGGGAGACATAGCCCGGCCTTTAAAATCTTTTGCCCGTTCGCCGACCCGGCATGTGGTGTGAAGTAACTTGGCCCCGTCCGTCCTTTGTTGTGCGCCTATACCCACGTCACAATAATATAACTTGTATTGCCGTACTATACAGTCTTATTGCTCGTTACCATCCGATGTTGAAGCAGACAAATTGTTCTGAACCCTATTCTATTTTAACTTGCCTCGTACCTATTAACTGTCACGAGCATTACTCACCTTTTATTTGGGGATATGATCTACTTTCTTATTTAACATGATCATTCATCTTTCTATATTCGAATATAGCTGTCAAATTTGATCGCTTCCGTTGCGCAGCGGTAGCACGCCTGCCTCTGGCGCGGAGGATTCGGGTTCGATCTCAGGTACTGGAGTGGAATTTTCCCCGCTGGAAAGTCTGTCACCGGGTGCACTCAGCCTCGTTTGGTCCAGGAGGGGCCCATTAAGGAGCTGGTTAATAAAGAAGCAGCGACCCCTGGTCGCGAAGGCCGCATAACTGCACTGGCCACGCACCCCATGCACCGCGCTATACCTGTATTGGGTAGTGGTGGAGGACACAGCGCATGGGCGGTAAGTCTTGGCCCGCGAAGGGCCAGGGTTGTTGAATTTTAAAATTTACATTTTCATAAGCATATCAATAAAATATGTTGACGCCAGGAGCCCGTCCGCAAAGAGACGTTCAAGATCAAGCTACCTCACACCGCTGTGCGACGAATAAACACCTATTAATGGAGCGGGCCGGAACAAAGACACATTTGTCCAGACTTCTGAAAAATTGTTTACGTGTAGAGTTTATTTATGAAAAGGTAAATTACGAGAAAAATCCATGATAGCCTATATAAGGGAATGCATCGGTAAAAGAATTGATTCGTCAATCGTGGAATGAGAGCTGTTAGCAGTTAGTTTTAAGTGTGTGTGTGTGTGTGTGTGTGTGTGTGTGTGTATGTGTGTGTGTGTGTGTGTGTGTGTGTGGCTGGGTGTGGGTGTGGATGGTGTGTGCAGTCAGCGTTGAAGGAAATTTGAGGTTGTAACGTCAGAGACAATTTTGGACATTTAATGTCGTGTCGGAGTTGTTTGTTGTCTGAAGCAGTTTTTGTGAGTATGAAGGACATAGGACTCAAATGAATTTTTTAAACATATTTTTATAGATATTAAATCAATACTTTGCAAACTTAAGGGTGTTTATTTTATAAACTACCACACAAAGTTCCAGCACAGTCTGTTCTATAGTGTTGAGGGAATTAATTACTCAATTTATTCACAATATTAAAATACCTTAGAATTCAAAGTAATCCATGCGCATCAAAAACTAAAATATCACAAAGTTCATTTATTTTATAAACTCTGATTGCCCAACGAACACGACCAGTTTCTGGGAGGAAGAAAAAAAGCAATTACTTTTAAAGTACTTAATTTCTTTAGTTTGAGTGACATTGAAGATGTTTGTAAAACTTTTTTGTACATTTAACTTTTTTAAAGCTAAACAAACCTTCAGACTTTAAACCAAAGACTGAATTTGAAGTCACATAAATGGGGCAATTGCTGGAAAAATTCTAGAGGCATAGCACAAAATTTAATGCACCTGGAGCAGATAGTGTGTTAGAAGATTGATGGCTTAGCCACATTTTTAGGCTGAATTTGGTTCGTTTTGAGCCCATTTTGACCTACAGTTTGCTCAAATCCTGCCGAAAATTTAAGCAGAGGAGTGTTTAAATGTAGTGTAATGAAATTTAAAGCTCACACTAGACTTCTTAAATCATGGAGTTTTAACAAATGTCATTGCCAACCGATGATATTTATATACATAAACCTAAAAAACGTCATTTTGATAATGTTTCGATCCCAGGGTTCCTTAAATGAATGATGGACCTGTTAGAAGCTTTAATTCTGTGCATATGTGTGTGTGTGTGTGTGTGTGTGTGTGTCTGTGTGTTTGTGTGTTTGTAGTCAGCGTTGAGAGAAATTTGAGTATCGCCAGAGACAATTTTGGGACATTTAATTGCGCATCGGAGTTGTTTTATGGGTGAAGCAGTTTTATGAGTGCGGTCGTTGAAGCCAGCTGTTGTTAGACAGAGAGGGTAGAAAGACAGTAAAGTGTCAAGGTTACGAGGGGACAGAATAGCGTTTAGTTGTAAGGTTACGGCGAATTGCAGATTGTGTTAACGATAAACTAGAGAACCATATTTTTGTGGCTCAATTTTGGAAGAGAAATGAGTGAGTGGGTGAATGAATGAATGAATGAATGAATGAGTGAGTGAGTGAATGAGTAAGTGAATGAGTGTAATTGTTTAAGAACCACGTTCCATGGAAATTGGTGGATAATTTTTGAACCAGCTTATATTGTAATTCTCTTCTAGAATGACATTCTATTTTAAGCCACAAGATAACTTAGTAAGTTACTTTTCTGTTGGGATATAATTATAACAGGCAAAAATTCGAATAGATGCTACTCTTGGCAAACTGAGTTAACGTTACAGCATTAGAAGCTTATCTGACACCGTTAGCTATTAACCATGCACATTCAGAAAATAAATACTGAAAATACATTTGTTTGAACAGCTACTGGCAAATTCACTATGCTTCCTACATTCATCGCAGGATTAAGGTAATATAAGAACAGTCATCATTTATATGAAAGCATTGGTGAGAAGAAAATTTCATAATTTAATTAACAATTAATTAAATTAGATTCCATTGTGTAGTTAAATATAGATTTAAAAGGCAAATTTATATCTGTCATGAAATTATACTTTCTGTTTCCTTAATTTAGAATAATAATGATTATAAACCGATGCAACTGTAATTTATTTAGTCTCCCTTTTATTTTCATTTAGTTGAATTTTTATACCAAGATACTTTTTTTTGAAAAGAAATTTTGCATTAAATACAAACATACAATCATATAAATTGGATGTAAACATCATAATTATTCAATTCTACAAAAGATGCTGGAACACCTTTATAATCTTACATCCACCGTAAAACTTTGAATCATTTCAAGACTACAATGAAGTATAACACCTACTGTTAAGCACGACAATATCACATCACTACACGATGACAATAATGTTAACATAATAGTGCATGTTTATTTTGCCAAAACTGTCTAATAAATAAAACCACTAAGCTTTTGTGAGCAGTAGTCTACTAACATATTGTAACAAAACATCAAAATGTGAAATCGTTTTACCTTTCTCTTTACTTTGCTTCAAATTTTACTGCAAATGCACAATTTTCTTCTCGTTGCCAAAACAGTTTATAGTCTTTTCTGCTATTACAATTGTTCTGTTAACTTTCTCAGTTTTTCAATGGCTTTCGCCACTTTTACTGTCTCTTACGTCTTGACTACGTCGATACAATCACTCGACGGAACACATGTACCCGCTGACAGGCTGGCCGACTCACTCTCGTAAGTAAGAAATAACTGTACACGATCACTTACACACTAAAAAACAACTCAACTGTACTCGAACTCTAAAAACTGACTATAGTTGATCTCGCAAGGCATATTTATACCGGAGCTGGCTTTACGTGGCCGCCTTCGAGTTCATTCTATGCGTACGTGTGCAGCATTACCGGTAGGCTTCTGGACTGTGCTGGCGTTATCGCGCTGTTCGATCACATAAATAGTCACTAGTTGCCCTGCAGCCCCGGATCTCCCCTTCCATTCATTGTTTGTTAACCCAATGTCACTCTATGAATATTCATATATTTGTCCTTTATGCTGTCCTAAAGCGTTTGACCGATCACTGCAATATTCGGCACGTATGTGAATTTCTTCATGAAGGTTTGTGTACTATCCATTTTACTATACAACATTCGCATGGTTTTTCTACTCGCTTTTCTTTTATGTATTAAATTCACATATCTTTCGCTACTCGCCCTTCAACATACAATTCATACAATTTTACATGACTGAAATAGAAATGCCACATTTTATATTCACACGGTTTTCTCTACTCACTGTACTTTTACGAAACACGATGACATTTCTGTCTCTATTCACTTTCAACATACAATACATACAGTTTGTATGATTGAAATAGATATGCAACACATTACATTCACATGCTTTTCTCTACACAATTTTCTTTTATGAAATAATCACACTTCTTTCTGTACTCCCTCTTCTACAAACAATACATACAGTTTTCCATATGCCTGAAGTTGAAATGAAACGCATTACATTCACAGGGATCTCTTTACTCATGTTCCTTCTACAATCTCATTTATTTCTCTACTACCCCTTCTACAAGTAATTCGCTCAATTTTCCATATGATTGACACAGAAACCCAAAGTCTTATATTCACAAAGTGCTCTGACGTAGTTTTCCCGGTGCTTTTATATATTCATTTTGCTTATTTTAGTTTCACTGAATTATGATCTTGTTATTTGCTTTCTATGTACAAATATATGTAACCAATTTTGTTTTTGTTCATTATTTTCAAATATCGCAGCATCATGTTCTGCGATCTTTTTTTTATAGACGTTCTACATATAAACTTCACTCAGAGTATGAATGTAACATGCTTCTATAAATTCGTTGTATTGTATGCCTTACCACCGTACAAAAATGTTTACAATTATGGCATAAATCGTGCGAAATTATCCTATTTCCGGCACTAGTGCGAGAAAATCAATGACGTAATTACCGTGAAAGCAGCACAGCAATGGCATCATAACCGCTACATACTTTTCGAAGTGATTTTTCTGTTTGGATGTTGCTGCACTTGCAAGAGTGGCTATTACAAGTTTTCTTACAGGAAGTTTATAAAAGTTTTGATTATATAAGTTGTCTGACCATAGAAGGTGACTATAATACTTATATATGTTTAATATAATCAAAATAGTTAATAACATCGTCGAAATTCTTACTACCGCGCAGGTGGAAAGAAGCCACCACTGCACTTGTATCAAAACAACATTCGTCACTGCAAGAGAATGTGAGGTGAGTAAGGCAAGTTCAGCCGCCACCTCACCTCTCTTGCCCATGCCTGGGCTATATTTTACAAACGTGGAATACAAATGTGAAATATTGTGACTTTTGGTTGTGTTGAAAAGTAAAGAAGACAGATGTAGTCGAGATAAAGAAACACTTTTATTTCCGTAAACAGTAACTTTGTACACTCGTTGCAACAGCAAGAAAGTCTTTTTCGATTCTCCAACAGCACGGCTCCGAACTCGTAACACAAAGAACTGTTCCTTCTCCCTGGTGTGACTCCTCGACGCTTCGCATACGTCTCTTCTTTCCGTCGGCACTACTCAACCTTCACATACGTCTGACTGACTCCTCTCACACTTTACCGCTATTTATATCTCTCAGGCACTATTCTGGAAGCTTCAGGAACGTTCACTTATTGCGGCGAGATACAAAGTAGAAGACTCCAGAAGAATCTATCCTTTTCTCTCTTTCGGCAAGCGCCCCAACAATGCGGCCATTCTCTGTCTCTTTCCTTCGGCTCCTTTGCGGTAGTGCCGACAATAATGCGATGGGTGACACTGCGGTTGTCGGCAATTAGATGCGGCGGGCGCGGTGACAATATACAGCTACTAAGAAAATTCTTAAGAAAATTCCAAAAAAATCCTCCTAATGAAATTCCAATCTCACTTGCTGTCTCTCTAACAAAATGTGACAGTATTTCGTACTTCATAAATAAGTATATGTGCAACATTTACCTTAAAATGAAGTACTGCTACTAAGGAAAAATAGACCAGCATATGAAACGATATTAATTTGCGGGTCACTTCTTCGGCACTTGCGAACCCTTTGCTGAGTTCCCAGTGGACTTACCTGAAAAGAAAGAAAGATGAATCAACTCAAGTTGCATAAATTACACTTTTAGTAGATGCTCGCTAAAGACTTTGGTACGACATAAGAATCCAGACAAACCAGGGCGCCAAACAAGGTTGTGGTTTATTTCCTACATTGTTTAATACATACGTAAACGATATGATACCAGAGCTGAAAGAAACAACTAATAAAGCTATTGAAATAGGACGAGCATAATATTGAATATAATTTTATATGCTGACGAAATCGTCTTAATTTTTCACGAGAAAGATCAACTGCAATATGCACTACATTACCTAAATAAAATACGTGAAAATTAAATTTTAAAATTTTGTTTTAAAAAACCAAGATTCTGGCCTTTAAGAGTAAAGTAAAATAGTAATTCAAGATAACAGAATAGAACAGATTTCGATATTTAACTATTTAGGCACGATAGTTTCATGTGATAAAGAAAAAGATATTGACTTTAAAGTTAGTAAATTTTGAAATATTTGCGTAATGCTAAAGAAAACACTCAAAAAACAAGCCAGGAGAAAAGAAAATTTACAATGTGATGACGTTGCCTGTTTTATTATATGAGAGTGAAACATTTACTGTGGGAAAAAAAGTTTAAAAATAACTGAATCAGCAAGATGAGATGTTTAAGATCACTGAACATTCTTTATCTATATAAGATTAAACTGCAAAACTTAATAAAAATCTGATATGTTGCACGCACATGACTTTCTCTACTCTTCTACTATCCATTCTTACAAACACTTATTCCTATATCTTCTTCGTGTCATTTGAGATAAACATTTGCAGAAATTATCTTTTTGTGTATTTTCTTGCAGGTACAAGGGGAATATGGAAATACAAATAGGCTTTCAGCGACAGTCAAATCTTTTAAAACTCTCAAATTCCGTTCTCTTTGCACGGCTAACATAATGAATAACGCTTTTCCATTCGACGGAAGTATGATTTCCAAAACTCATACCAATAAAAAGGAATATCTCCGAAATGGTTCGTTCTACAAACAAATTATGTACACATAAACTGTGTGATTTAGCAAGATCTACATTTCTGTACAGTAAGGTTTGGTCTCTTTCTTACGGTTCTTGCAGTTATGCAAAAGGCATCTAGAGTAAACAGGACTACATGGGCTGTACCAGAAAAATAACTCAAATATATGGCATTTTACTCAAAATCGTTAGAGCCATTTTCAGAAACTCAAAATTTTCTAAAAATTCTCCATGTAGAGAGTAGTTTAGGGTGGAGGAAATTTCTTCAAAATATTTGTGTCCCATCCTTAAAATACATTAAACTTAAATACCAACTTTGGTTATTAATCACTTTTACTTTCGAGTTATGCTGTCCACAAACTGATAAACACACACACACACACACACACACACACACACACACACACACACACACACACACACACACAAGGGCCGTTTTGTAAAAATGCTTTTCTTGGATTCAGTGGACCTCAAAACATATTTCACGTAATATCTCGACATCGAATTTTTGTGTGGAATACAATACCAACTTCCTTTACTTACTATACGTAGTAGAGAGAGTAAAAATGACAAAAACAGCAAAATTTAAGAGACAATATGACTGTAACATAAAAAAGGCAAGAAAATAACAAAAACGGTAAAAAAAAGTCGATATAAAATTATATGACACATGAGATTGGATAGTTTGATCACCATTGATAAAATCGTGCTTTGCTTATATTTTCAATGGGAAAAACATGACATAAACATCTAGGGTCCTGGTTGTGACTGTGGTTAAGCAACCTATGAGATATTTTGGAAACGTATAAATATATATCCTGCAAGATTTAGAAATTCCAGCTATGGCTAGTAGTACGTCTGTGTTGGCCTTCAGTCGTAAAGACTGAACGTTCTTTGCTGGCACATGAAATCCTGTAGAGAACATAAAGGAAAGAAGAAACAATGAAAGAACAAAAGATAGAATTAAATAAATAAAGCGTGAGCGAAGAAAATAAAGAAAGAAAGCAAGCAAGCAAAGAAATAAGGCTGGCACAAAGCAACAAAGAACTTACTGCAATGTTAGGAAATTCAAGAGAGCAGCTGCAGTACTCTTAGCTGGGGCGAATGTCCGCTCTCCATCAAAACACAGCTCTGTGGAAATGTGTAAACACTTTCCGGAAGCGCGGGTTTACATTCTTTATTACACTTTGTGCCACCCACTTGGTTCTTCCCTTTGAAGACGCAGAGACCTCACACGCAGCGAATATTCGCAAGGGTAGACGCCAGCTGGTGGCTGATAACACAGCAGTAAATAAAACTGTGTTCACCATGACCATCGAGATTCTGCTGAGACAACTGTCTTTTAAATGAGTTTATACTCAAGAGAAAAGGGGAAGCATAACTGCTCTTCAGTCAACTATGCCACAACTTATCCCAAATATGGCCGACTTTACACTAAACTACAGCGCACATTAGACCCAAAAATCTGATGTGTTCAACTCACATGACTTCCTCTAACCATTCCTATAAACTCTAATTCCTACATCTTCTTCGTGTTGGTCGACATAAACATTTCTACAACTTATCTTATTGCTTATTTCGTTGTAGGTTCAAAACGAATATTAGAATACAGTAGTCTTTGAGCGATAGTCAAATCTTTTAAAGCTTTGAGATTCCGTTCTCTTTGTACACTTAGGATATGACAAAATGAACAACAAGTTCCATTTCACAAAAGTTTTGTTTTCCGAAACTCACACACACAACAAGGAATACCTCTGAAATGGTTTACACTACAAGCAAATTTATTTGGATATAAATTGTGTATTTTAGCAAGATCTACATTTTTGTAAAGTATGATTTGGTCTATCTCTAACGGTTTGCCACCTATGCAAAAGTCCTCCAGAGTAAATACGACTACAGGGGCTATAGCCAGAAAATTCAAAATATACATTTAATTTTTCATAAAAATATCTGAAACATGTAAATCTTCGTATCCCATCCCTGAAAGACATTAAACTTAAATACCAAATATGGTTTTTAACCCACTTTTCGCTTTTGAGTTATGCTGTCCATAGTCTGACAGACACACAGACAGACATACATACACCTTTTTCTAAAAATGCTTTTTTTTTTTTTTTTTTTTTTCCAGGGGTCTCGAAAAATATATTTGCGGTGAAATCTCGACATCGAATTTTTGAGTGGAATACAATACTTCCCCTATTTACCTGTAGAGAAAGTGAAAATTATGATCGTAACTGTAATGCTTTAGGTGATGGTTACATTACAATACTGATATTTTTACTTTCTCTACTAGGTATAGTAAGCAGGAAAAGTCTTGTATTTGAGTCAAAATTTTGGTGTCGAGATTTCACCGAAAATATGTTTGGAGGCCTCCTGAATAAAAAAGAGCACGTTCATGCGTGTGTGTGTGTGTGTGTGTGTGTGCGTGTGTGTGTGTGTGTGTGTGTGTGTGTGTGTGTGTGTGTGTGTGTGTGTGTGTGTGTGTGTGTGTGTGTGTGTGTGTGTGTGAACATCACGAAAAGTTAGTCGGTTAACCACCAAAATTGGTATTCAAGTTTAATATTTTTCAAGAATGCGACTCGAAGATTTTGAAGAAAAGTTCATCCACCTTAATCTACCCTTTACATGGGAAATTTTTCAAAAATTATGATTTTCTA
Source organism: Tenodera sinensis (assembly GCA_030765045.1). Classification (NCBI taxonomy): domain Eukaryota; kingdom Metazoa; phylum Arthropoda; class Insecta; order Mantodea; family Mantidae; genus Tenodera; species Tenodera sinensis. The sequence goes on from CM060972.1 coordinate 24,853,846, forward strand.
TAAAATGGCTCTAACGATTTTTATTAAAATGCTATATGCTTCAGATACCTTTTTGGCAGATGAAATATATATTTTGAATTTTCGATCTATAGCCCATGTAGTTCTATTTACTCCTGATGACTTTTGCAAACTGGCAAACCATAAGAGATAGACCAAATCGTACTGTGCAAAAATGTAGATCTCATTAAAACACAAGTTATGTCCAAATACATTTGTTTTTGCAGTGAACGATTTCGGAGATATTCCCCTCTATTTGTGTGAGCATTGCAAAATGCTTCAACTTTTCTGAAATGGAAGATGGTTCTTCACTTTTTTATCTCTTGCTCGTGGAAAGAGTACGTAATTTCAAAGTCTTCATATAGAGATCAGCTTTAAGACATTGGACTATCGCTCAAAGCCTACTGTATTTCCATATTCCCCTTGCACCTACAAGAAAATTAGCAATAAGATAATTTCTGCAAACTTTTGTCTCAACTAACATGAAGAAGATAGGGGAATAAGAGTTTAAGTGTAACAACAGTTAGTACAAGAGTAGAGAAAGTCATGTGAGTGTAACATCACATTGTTCATGTGTAGATCAGTGTGTTCAACCACCTCACGTCCTTAAGGAAAACTGAAATAATAAAATCTTCTGTAAGTGGAATTTTAGAGGAGTATTTTCTTGAAAATCTTCATGTTGCATCTTAGAAATATGCTGCACTTGAATACAAAGTTTGATATTTATCCTACATTACTGTTTTGAATTACGGTGTTAGGTGGTTAGACCGCTCGCCTACCACCTAGGTGGCCCGTGTTCGATCCCAGAGACCCGCGTGTGGTATTTGTTGTGGACAAAGCGGCACCTGCGCGGGTTTTCTCCGGGTTCTCCGGTTTTCCCCGCCATTCATTCCACCAATTGCTCCATTATCCCCTTTTGAATAATGCATTTCATATCATTCTCTTCCTCAGTATCATATTTGGTGCTTGGCTGGCCACCCGCTTCCAGGTGTTCACTCTGTATGGTCCATAGGTTCCTCTGCTCCCCACAGGCGTCTGACCCTAGGCACTGGCCTGTAAGTCCTAGGGGGTATAACTCCCACACAAGGGGAGGGTAGTCAGGAAAAGAAAGAAGAATTACGCTCTTCATAGACAACACGAGCAAACTTGTGCTGACGGAACTCTTCCTGAGATACGGGTACCTCAAAACATGTATTTACTGGGAAATTTTGAAACAAAATATGTAATGTACTATAGGTTAGCAAGAGAAATTAATTAGCATACACATATATCAATACTTGACGTTAAAACTCGCCATTTTGTTTTTTTTTTCATCGTTTATTTTCCAGAATTCATTTTTCTAAATTGTGGCCTTAATTATAATAATTTAATGAATTCTATTTATATATAGATTCGTATATAGCTTTAATGCATTACTCAAGGGCCCATCCACTTTGAAATTCTTTAGTGAAAGACATTGTGCTCTCAAATACTTCCTTCACCAAAAAGCTTTTATCCACTTTTGCCAGTCGACAATGTTCATTTTGAATTGTATGCATATACAAGCCATGCACATCGATCCTAAAGCTACTACGCATTTTTTTCAAGGAGGTTAAGGTGCTTAGCTTTGTGGTGAACCATAATGACGATAATGCGTGGGCTACGGATATCCTCATGCACTGTTTTACATTTCCAAATACGGCAAAATGAACTAAAGTAGGTATACAAGATATCCAGCTGCGGTCACAAACTTTGTTGCATTTTGAAATATAACATTCCAGGGACTATAGAAAGAAAAACAATTTTTGTAATAACCCTTGCACCTAATTACTTAATATACCAGATTGTTTAACACATTCATACATACAAAATAATTTAAAGAATAATTTACAGTTCAAAGAGATCCTATACCTTATTGGCTAAATCATCATCAAGCTTCACGATAAGCCAGGTAGACCTGTTTCGACTCAGAGGGGATCTTTCCAGCATCTCCGCGGTCTTCCAATTTCTCTGCTACCAACTGGTTTGTACTGCAAGGACTGTTTAGTAAGTCTTTCTTCTGGCATTCGAGAGACATCTTGCCATTACATTTTACACTCCCTGATATTGTTTAAATTAAATACTACTCTTATTGTTTTACATTTAATATGATCTTTAAGACCATAGCCAGTTACGTACCTTAAAAATTTTATTCCAGCTGTTTCAATTTTCTTCTGTCATTCCTCTGTCATTCCTACTCCAAGTCCAGGTTTCGGTCCATAAGATATAATGGGCACTGCCATAGTTTTATAAAATTTTAATAGAATATCTCTTCTTGTTTTCTTTTTCAATATTCGTTTGATAGTGCCACATATGTTTTGAAATTTATATAACTTTCTAACATATTCATAACAAAATCATATCCTAGGTAGCTAAAATATTTCACTTTTTCTAACACTTCGTTCTTAAGGAGAACTTTGATCGCATTGGGTAGTTACCAATGAAGGCCATCAGTTTCGTTTTCTCTGCTGAAATAATAAAGTTGTACTTCGACTTTGTTTGTCAAGTTCATACAAAGCTGCTTGTAGTCTGTCTTCGGTATGACGTGATTATCTGGAAACTGGAGTGTATTTAGTATCGTTCGGCCTAACCTAAAATCTACTTTCATGTGCTTAATACATTGGCTAGATAATGTTTGTTTTCCACTCACTATGCTCCTGAAATTATAGGTAATCTCACAGCCTCCCAGCGATTTCATTTGTTATAACTGATTCGTATTACTCCCCTATAACTCACTTTGGTGCTTGATTTAGATGTCTTGATGCTGGCCTCTCCTGTAATAGGTAAAGCCTTTGAAAGGCAGATACTGGAGTTAAAGTTTTCTTCTTTGTAGCTGAGGACTGTAGTTTTCATGTATATAACCACGTTTGTAAACTATTACAGCAGTACTTTAAGTTTCAATATCCGTAGAAACGTTTGAAAACGCTGCAGAGAAGCTCTTGTATGTTGGATGTGCATATGTATATCCATCTCTCTCGTACAAATTACCATTTAAATTGAGAGTGTGGGGTTCCGAAAGGGACTGTACTAGCTCCTCCTCGGTATGAGAGATATATATACATCACAACACCTCTCCCTTGGAATGGGATGAGGTCGGGATTATGGGGATACAGTGGAGGATAAAAGACGCGCAGGCCAGGCTTGTTTTGCCTGCAAGTTTCTCCATTATAAGTAATCTCTTGTAAGAGCAGCGGTTAGTCCCCTTTTTCCTGAGAAGGAACAACCGGAAGAGATGCTTGTTTGCGTAATAGAGATGTTGCACTGTTTACAAGAAGGAAGAAGCCTGTACAAGGAATTGAGTGATTCGATTGTGCCGTGTGCTTACTCAGTCCTCACAAACCTGCACTGGAGTCTCACAGACTTGGGCTTCTTTCTAGAACCAGCTTTGATGTCAGCAACTAATGCTCAAAGTAAAAACCTCTTTGGCAGTTAATAAAATCTAAGTACATAGTTATTCCATGAACAAAATGTTAAAGGACATAATACTTCCCAAGGTAATGAAGTTTGCCCCTACATATACCATAGCAGGATATTTCCTCTTCTTATTACATAACCAACTTACTTGTCAAGTGTTGTGTGTGCGATAGGGCTGAGTTTAGTTATTTACAATTGTATGCATGTTCTTTTAAAATAAACTCGCCCACAACATTGCATCACGATTGCACAACGAATTGCGTAGTACGAGGTCCACTATATACCAGGTAGCGCACTACAGCCGGCCCCACCGAAAGTAGATAACCGTTCGTGCGTTAAACAAGTTGCCGAACTCCACGGCGCAAGAAAGTGCAGTGGTGTTTCTGCCTTTCAGCAGACATACACCGAGAGGCAGTTGGACTAGCGTGTGGCAATATACAGAATAACAGTACAAACAGTCGAAAAGGTCTCACTTTACTTACAGGATCTTTATTTTCCAGGGAATAAACTCACTCCTGTATATGGTGCTACTGTCTAACATTTGAATTGCACATTGTAAAGTGCAAGCATCAGGGCACGTAATGTTTCATTGCCATTTCTTCGTTTCTTATGAATGTTATTGTGGTATGTTGTTATTATCATTATTATTATCATTATCATTATTATTATCATTATTATTATTATTATTATTATTATTATTATTATTATTATTATTATTATTATTATTATTATTATTATTATTATTATTATTATTATTATTATTATTATTATTATTATTATTATTATTATTATTATTATTATTGGTGATTATCCTGATCCAACCCCATCAAGAATCTTGTATTTGAAACAGATCCCATCAACGTAGAGGTCCTGCGTCAAAGAATCATCGAAGTATGTGCATCTGTAACACCCAAAATATTCAGAAACGTCCATATGGATACAAGGAGACGACTGGAACATTCCATCAATCAACAAGGCATCTTTTTGAATACCTAGTCTATGAGTGAAGTCATTATAACAATAGCGTTTAATGATGATGATAATAATAACAATGAAAATAATAGCATAATAATAATTCATAACAACAAGAAAAATGTTAATATTCAGATAATAATGAAAATGATAATACTAAACCTAATTAAAACAAAAATAATTATTATTATGATACTAATACAAGTAACACTGAAGATGATAATAGTAATAACTACAAAAAATAAGAAACTAAGAATAATAGAACTAATAATAATAATAATAATAATAATAATAATAATAATAATAATAATAATAATAATAATAATAATAATAATAATAATAATAATAATAATAATAATAATAATAATAATAATCATAATAATAATCATAATAGCAATAATAACATACCACATAAATGTTAAGTCAATAGCACCATATACAGAAGTGAGTTTATTCCTCGGAAAACAAAGATCCTGTAAGTAAAGTGAGTTCTTTTTGGTTGTTTGTATTATCACGGACTACACAGGCTAGTTCAACTGTCTTTCACCGCGCGTCAGGCTGAGAGGTAGAACTCGCCACTGGCCTCTCTTGCGCCGTGCAGTTCTGCAACTGTTTTAATGCACGAAGGGTTATCTACTTACGGCGGGGCCAGTTCCAGTGGGCCACCTGGTATATTACAATAAAATGTGTCACATTTGCATCATAATGATTACTGCCAGACTTTGTGAAATTTAAGCAAAGTGATTCAATAGTTTATTTTACTTATTTAACATGACTTTAAACAATTGCCAAATCATAACTGCCATCTACGTTTTGTTTGAGGAGGGTTTAGTAATTTAAATGTTCACTGTATATGATACATTTTATAATGTGTTATTCTTTATATTACGTAACAGTATAGAATATCTAATCAATGTTCTTCCACACAGTAGCCGTGTGTAGAACAGGATTAAAAAGGATAGATTGAGACTGAAAAATTCAATGCCATGGTTACCGGTAGAAAAGTCAGAGGTAAACGGTAGATCCGTGGTTCAAATCCCCGTCATGGGATCGAACTTTTTATCTTCCATGGCAGCGGTGCTCCCATGCATTACAGAATTCAAAAGCCAGAAGTTACCCATGTAGTGATGACAATTCGCAGACGCACTTCAAATTCCCAATCGTAGCGGCCGGCGGAGCAACACAATTTTGCACCTTGTTTACATTGCAGTTTAAAGTATACATAACCGGCGAATTTTTATAACTGTGTGGTGACTTTTTTCACTGCCAGCTTAGAACAGTAGAACTTATGTACAAAATGTTATTAAAAATTTACATTTATTCCAGTCTTATACAAATACAAAGTGGCGTAACTTCAATGAACTGTTAACTGTTATTGTTATGAAGCTAATCAGTTAATTTTACGGAGCTTAATTTCTTACGCTCTGATATAATTTCATTCCACAATTTAAAAAATCTACAGAAAAGCATTTTTAATTATAAAAAATCCGATGTATGGCAGTTAAATTTGCAGAAGTAATCTAATTGCTGATTTTCTTGTAGGTACAAGGGGGATTTGGAAATACAGTGGGCTTTGAGCGATAAGTAAAACTTTTGAAATACCGTTCTCTTTGCACGTGCCCACAGATAAAAAAGTGATTAACGAAACGTACTAAGTATTGCAAAACCCTATGAAATATGTTTACAAAACAGTTTACTCCATAAAAAAGTACATTTGGACACAAATTGTGTGTTTCAACGAGATCTATATTTTCGTATGCTAAGATTTGGTCTATATCTTACGGTTTTCCAGTTATGCAAAATTCGTCCAGAGTAACGAGGTCTAAATGTGCTATAGCCAGAGAATTCAAAATATATATTTCATTTCCCATTAAAATATCTTGAACATATGGCATTTTAATCAAAATCGTTTTAGAGAAAATCAAAATTTTCAAACTATTTTACATGTAAATAGTAGTTCACTTGGAGCAATTTTCTTTGAAAACTTTGTGTCGCATCCTTGAAATGCATTAAACTTAAATACAAAGTTTGGTATTTTAACGACTTTTCATTTTTGAGTTATGCTGTTCACAGGCAGAGGATTGGATTCAGGGAGCCTCAAAACATATATTTCCGGTGAAATCTCGACATCTAAATTGAGGTGTTGAGCGCAACAGTGGCCCAACCCACAAAAATTCAGAAACTGACATGTTCCCCATATCAAAATCTAGGAGAGCAGTAGTGGCCTAAACCACATTTCTACAACCACCGACAGATGGCATGAGAAGTGTGTTATTGCATGTAACTGAATCTGGCTTCCTGGATCGAAACAGTGGCCCAACCTTCCTGCACGTATGTAACTATGTATCACAATGTCGGTGCTATATTGATTAAAATTTCCAAATATCATGACCCTTGCTTAGTTATTAAAGTCAATATAAAACTTTCAAATCACAGATTACACTCCATTATTTCCATTATGTACATTTAGTGGTTAGGCCACTGTTGCGCTCAACGCCTCAATTATGAATCGGACACATTCTTCCGCTGTTACTACACGAGTAGAGAAAGCAAAGATGAGTTAAATATTGTTCTCTACTAATGCACTTCTCTTGCTAATTCGTATTGCTGGCGTCAGTTATCTAGCGTGCCTTGGGAAATTGGTCACATTTGCATACCGTGCTTTTCATTATAATTGGGTTAAACACTGGCATCATTACCATCATTTTTCAGTTCTTTTGATACCCTAATGAGGATGGCGAATTATTGTCTGCGAAACTATTGTATTTACTTCTATGCATATCAAAAAGTTTAATCCACACGCGATGTGGATCTAAAGACTGTTCTGCCTGACACAGAAAGTTACTATTATTCTCTAATGTTCCTCTAATTGACTTAATGATATACTATAAATCTTTCTTGATAATTATGAGTGATATTTAAATAAAAATGTGTTAGCCCACAAAATGACCGCCGTATACAGAGTGATTCATATAATCCTGCTAGATTTTAATGAATTATAACGTCTTAGATCTGCATTATGTCGCTGACTTATAGCAAGCAATGGAACTCGACGTAATAAGCACTAAAGGACTTAAAATAGACAGTCAAGGAGGCAGTGCAAAAAATTCAAAACACGCACTGATACCAAAATTAGACACATAAAATTAACTACGAATAATAATAATTGTAGTAATCAGTTTCAATAAAAATGATGAAGAGAAAACGAGCTCATAAAGGGGGCAGCCTCGCAAATTTAAAATACTGAATAGTTTCAACGGCTTTTGGTAGCATCGTTTTAGTCAGAGGAAACTCACACTCTTGCCTTGTCCGTGGAAGTGAACAGATCGCATTCTCTATGGAGTGTCTAAGTGCGTGGAAACCAACACACACAAAGCTCCATAGTAAAGCATATTTCAGGTGTGTAAATGTGAACACAGTTTTGTTTGGCCGGTGAATTCTATTAAAAAAACGTTATCATTAGAATTGGTCATCCTTTCTAAACCATACCCCCTAAAACCCAAAGTTGGTATTTAAGTTTAATGTCTTTTAAGGATGTGACATGAAGATTTTGAAGAACATTTCTCCACCCTAAACTACTCTTTACTGGAAAATGTTTACTGTCTCAAAAATGGCTCTAACGATTTTAATTAAAATGCAATATGTTTAAGATATTTGTACGACAAATTAAGTGTATATTTTGAATTTTCTGGTTATAGTCCACGCAGTCTTGTTTACTCTGGATGACTTTTGAATAACTCAACCGTAAGAGATAGACCAAATCTTACTACACGAAAAATGTACATCTCGCTAAAACACATAATTTATGTCCAAATAATTTGTTGTTGTTGTTGTAGAGTGAACAATATATGAGATATTCCTTGTTATTTGTTTCAGTCTCGGAAAACTTGAAACTTTTGTTTGGAACATCGTTGTTCATTTTTACTTTCTCTACTGGTAAGTAGGGGAAGTATTGTATTCCACCCAAAAATTCGATGTGGAGATTTCACCGGAAATATATGTTTTGAGGCCCCCTGAATCCAAAAAAAGCATTTTTAGAAAAATGTCCGTGTGTGTGTCCGTGTGTGTGTCTGTGTGTCAGTCTGTGTCTTTGTGTCAGTCTGTGTGTCAGCCTGTGGGCAGCATTACTCAAAAACGAAAAGTCGTTTAAAAACCAAAGTTGATATTTAAGTTTAATGTATTTCAAGGATGCGACGCGAAGATTTTGAAGAAAATAGCCCGATCCTAAACTACACTTTACATGGAATTTTTTTCGAAAATTTTGATTTTTTTGAAAATGGCTCTAACGATTTTGATTAAAATGTCATGTTTGACATATTTTTTATGACAAATGCAATGTATATCTTGAATTTTCCCCCTATAGCCCCAGTACTCGCATTTACTCTGGAAGACTTTTGCATAACTGGTTAACCGTTAGAGATAGACCAAATCATACTACACAAAAAATGTACATCTTGCTAAAATACACAATTTGCTAAATAAATTTTCTTGTAGGGTGAACCATTTCGGAGATATTCTTTTTTATGTGCGTGAGTTTCGGAAAACTTAGAACTTTCATGAAATGGATCATCGTTGTTCATTTTTTTATATGTTAAGTGTGCAAAGACAACAGAACCTCAAACCTTTAAATCATTTGACTGTCGCACAGAGCCTACTGTATTCTAATATTCCCCTTGCACCTACAAGGAAATAAGCAATAAAATAAGTTGTAAAATTTTTGTCTTAACTAACACGAAGAAGATATAGGAATAAGAGTTTGTAAGAATAGTGAGTACAAGAGTAGAGAAAGTCATGTGAGTGCAACACATCATATTTTTTTATATTTTAGCCGTGCAAATAGAACGGAATTTGACATTTTTAAAAGACTTGACTATCGTTCAAAGCCTACTGTAATCTGATATGCCCCTTGTGCCTACAGGAAAATAACTAAAGATAGTTTCTGAAAATCTTTATCTCATCTAACACGAAGAAGATAAAGGAATAAGAGTTTGTACGAATGGTTAGAACAAGAGTAGAGAAAGTCATATGAGTGCAATACATCAGATTGTTTTGATAATATATTAGCACGTGGAGTTGAATCCCCTAACCAGCAGTGATTATCACTAGATGTTGTATAGTTTTCAAGTCCTGAGTAATTTTCACTACTTTCATTATTTACATTCACCTTTTTCTCCCTACCAGGCCCTTCAGACCTTCTTCTGAACACTTATCTAGTTATTTTCCTCATTCAATAACAAAAACACACATATGGAATTATAGGACGCCAAGCAACAAGTGAAAGAAGAACAAGCAGGCAGTGAAGAAAATATCCCTAAACATGAAAATATCAGAGATGCTTCTAAGAGTAGCCAGAAGGTGAAAAGGGGAGCGTGTTCTGCTCTGCAGCATGTAATTTAAACCTATATTTAGGTCCTTTAAATAAGCTAATAGTAAAAAACAAATTACTATTTATACAAAACACACTTCAAACTATGAAAATAAGCAAACAAATATTGATATTGACACCATTTTTAAGGTACATTCTTCCCTTAATTAACTGCAACATAATGTAAACTGTGTCAATACGTTTTAGACAGACACATGTGCTGGTTGCTTAAGTCTGGAATAAGCATAACTTCTGGGAATTAAGTATTATGTTACTATAGACAACCAGAAAATCCACGAAAAACGCAAATGCGCGTTGGGGAAGCGAGCGTGTGCTCGCTTATTGAGCAACCGTGCTTTAACAAGTTTTCCCAATATTGTGTGATTTCAGTATGGAGGTTCTGAAATTCTGAAAAGACCGAAAACTGTGGAGCGCAGTGCCGAGCTAGAAGTGCTGCGAGAAGACGTCGTAAACTTAGGGCTTTCCGTTCCCCCACTCCAATACCATGGACACAGCGCACTCTGTTCTGCGCAATGCCGCTGTTCACTAACAAAGCCATCAGCGGGAAGGCAGTCATGAAATAACAGACGCTACAGTTCCTTGGAGTAATGTATGGAACAGGAGCCACAGATGACTCAAAGCATACCATCATACATCAAATGCTTTCCTATGGTGCTTTGTATTTCTTATGGCATTTATTGTAACAAAAACTAAAATCCAGTTTTAATGCGTAAACACTTATGAACTCGTACTCAGACGCAAGCTTCGGTGTTACCGAGCAACTAACAAAATATATACAAGATTCCTAGGTACACATCCCTCAAGGCGTAACCTACATTTGATTTATGATCATCTGTAAGGACGGTAATACAGCGTGTCTTAAGATACCTCCTGATGCCTCCTCGCCCTTGGTTGAGGGAAGGAAAAAGGGATGCAGTTTACCTGTCTAAGAATATAAGATCTCGTGTTTCTTTTTGCTTCCGTTTTTTAGTTCAGGGAGATGGTAATTGCTCAACTTAGCTATTCCCAATTAGCCAATGAGTTGACCGAACTACCTTAGATATGCTTATTGGCCCGATAAAAAGAACATTTTGACGTAAATGTACGGCACCACCCCAACGTCGCAAATTTAGACCCATGGATTGGTAAAGGTGGACCAGTTTTATGGCCAGGTCTCACACCTCTCAACTATTTTCTGTGGCGTTGTATGCAGATTAGGATTGTATGGCACTCCTGTAGCGTCAGCGCAGGTTCTTATTGCTCGAGTCCACGGGGCGATTGAACATCTTCAAAGACAACCGCAGGTGTTGGGCCGTGTGCGTGAAGCTCACCACCGCTAATATATACGTAGTAGGTACACAGTTCAAAACCCGTTTGTAATGTAGACAGCTTGATGTTGGTATTATTGACGTAACGTGAATGCACAACCATCTCAAACTTCGACGCTCTCCACCTCACAAAACATGCATTTTCGCACAGGTATTCCTTATTGAAAACCGATCAGTTTGCCATCCCGCAAAACACATTAAGCGTTGTCGGTGTTTTGAGATATCTGTATATATTACAAAACTTATGCTTCAGATACGAACATTGTTTTGGATTTCCTTTTGATCAAACCACATAAGTAAATAAATATTTTGTTTTTTTACACACGCTCTTAATTGCCGTGAACACATCACAGTCGTGGGTGTTTATTTACCCGGCAGTACATTTACTGACATGGGGTAAAGCCCATTTAAAATCGGTCTGGTTTGGGTTTAAGCCTAACACTGGGATCAGTAGCCTAATGCCTAACCAACTGAGCCACCCAGACAATATAGAATAACAGTATGCCACTGCTGACACTTATGCTTCTCAGATTCACGACATGAAGACAAAAGTTGTGAGCTTGTAACGCCTGTAAGGACTATCTTGTTTCTGGAAGTTTTGGCAGCTTGGTGTCTGTTGAGGATTCTACGAGGAATGTTATGTGGTTTGATTTAACTAGTGCGGTTTGTGTTGTGTTGCGGAGTTGGCAGCCTACCCAGGATGCATTGTGGCGACGTTTCTGAGGACCTCATTTCCTTTCTGCTGAGGCGGTAGAATGAGCTGCTCATCCTGGTTAGGAAGTAGGAATAGTCAAATATCATTGTATCACCTATACTCGGGGATTCCTTCTCCATAAATCCATGGGACAATTTCCCACCAGTTGCAAATATAAAACAATCTTCAGCTAGAAAAAGAAGGCTAAGTGGATAAAGCTTTTCTATTAATATACCCACATATTACTGAAGATCTAATCTGTCGCACTCACATAAATTTCTGTACTGTTGTACGAACTATTCTTACAAACTCTTATTCCTTTATTTTATTCATGTTAGACAAGATAAACATTTGCAAAAATTATCCTACTGCTCATTTTCTTGTAGGCACAAAGGAAATGTGGGAATACAGTAAACTTTGAACAATAATCAAATCTTTTGAAGCCTTAAAATTCTATTCTCGCTGCACAGTTAAGTATTGGAAAAAAAAAAAAAAAAAAAAAAAAAAAAAATAACGATCTTTCATTTGTGGAACGTATAAGTATTGTAAACCTAACGCGAGTAACAAGGAAATGGTTCACTCTGCAAAAGAATGCATTTGTATATAACGTGTTCTGACAATATCTACATTTTTGCATAATAAGATTTCGTCTATCTCCTACCAGTTTACCAGTTATGCAAAAGTGATCAAAAGTAAACAGGACTACACAGGTTATAGCCTGAAAATTCAAAATATACATTTCATTTGTCATAAAAATATATTTAACATATGGAATTGGAATCAAAATCCTTAGAGCTATTTTCAGGAAAATAAAAATTTTCGAAAAATTGTCCATGTAAAGGGTAGTTTTGGGTGAGGGATTTTCTTCAGAATCTTCGTTCCGCATCCTTGAAAGACATGAAAGTTAAATATCAACTTTGATTTTTAACCGACTTTTCGTTTTTGAGTGATGCTGTCCAAAAACTGATACACACATACACACTCACACATACACACACACACAGAGAGAGAGAGAGAGAGAGAGAGAGAGAGAGAGAGAGAGAGAGAGAGAGAGAGAAACATACACGCATGTGAACCTTTTTCTAAAAATGCCTTTTTTAGATCCAGAGGGCCTTAAATATATAAATGAATATATAAATAAATACGAATACTTCCCCTACTTACTATACGTAGTAGGGAAAGTAAAAATAGAGATCGATATATACTAATGTATTTATTCACCGGTGCAATAGCAAAAAATTCCATTTCTGGGAAAGATAGAAGCAGACTAAAAATGTAATGCCATAGCTGGAATTTGAACCACGGATCTTCCGGGTTCGGTCGACTTGATATAACCACTTCTACCATGACGACTGCCAGCATGACATCCAACTGAGTCACATTTTTCTCATGAAACCACAAGGAGATCTTAAATACTATAGGGCATACGGTATTAGAAGGCACATGAGGCGGAGTTCGAGCGACTGTCCTATCATAGTCCTGCAGCATTGCCTAGTTCGGAACGCACAGCAAAAGCGTGAGCAACAGATATTTGTCTTTTTCATGCTCCCAAAATTATTACTGGAAATTCGACATTTTAATATGCCTTGGTGTATGCGGTAAGAATTTTTGAGACAGCCTGTACAAATGCTATTTTTCTACGACGTATGGTTCTCGAATTATCGCTTCAAGAATAAACAACTGACTCCGTGTTTATGGTTATGTATGCAACTTCCAATCTTGCCTGTGTGTTTTATTCCTTTTCATTACACAGTTACCGAGTAAGACATTACGAAGTGTCGTTAGGAACTGCGTATATTTAGTTCACAAATTAATTGACTACGGATTACTGCAGTGGTGCGTGATTTCTTTAGTTCGGTTCAAGACCAGTCCGTAACTTTGTGTAACTGTGACAATAAACAGAAAATTCACATGTTTACATTGTGTTTAATGAAGTGTTAACAATGTCACTTTCAAAGCCTGGTACCAGTGGTACAGGTAGTAAGGGAAAAGTACTCTGCTCTCAGGCCAGAAATATTAGTTTTAAAGGGTACAGTTTTTTTTTTTTAAGGAATTGGTATCTGAGGAAATGCGTGTAAATAAGTACGTTAATATTGAGTGTTACAGTTTACGAATTTGAGATCTCCTGGTGGTTTAGCGGAAAAAGTCACGAATTTGAGATCTCCTGGTGGACTAGTCTGAAAAACTCATGAATTTGAGACCTCCTGGTGGACTAGTGGGAAACACTCATGAATTTGAGACCTCCTGGTGGACTAGTGGGAAAAGCTCATAAATTTGAGACCTCCTGGTGGACTAGTGGGAAAAACTCATAAATTTGAGACCTCCTGGTGGACTAGTGGGAAAAACTCATTAATTTGAGACCTCCTGGTGGACTAGAGGGAAAAACTCTTGAATTTGAGACCTCCTGGTGGACTAGTGGGAAAAACGCATTAATTTGAGACCTCCTGGTGGACTAGTGGGAAAAACTCATGAATTTGAGACCTCCTGGTGGACTAGTGGGAAAAACTCATGAATTTGAGACCTCCTGGTGGACTAGTGGGAAAAACGCATTAATTTGAGACCTCCTGGTGGACTAGTGGGAAAAACTCATGAATTTGAGACCTCCTGGTGGACTAGTGGGAAAAACGCGTTAATTTGAGACCTCCTGGTGGACTAGTGGGAAAAACTCATGAATTTGAGACCTCCTGGTGGACTAGTGGGAAAAACGCATTAATTTGAGACCTCCTGAAGGACTAGTGGGAAAAACTCATTAATTTGAGACCTCCTGGTGGACTAGTGGGAAAAACTCATGAATTTGAGACCTCCTGGTGGACTAGTGGGAAAAACGCATTAATTTGAGACCTCCTGGTGGACTAGTGGAAAAAACTCATGAATTTGAGACCTCCTGGTGGACTAGTGGGAAAAACTTATGAGTGTGAGATCTCTTGGTAGATTACCGGAAAAATTCCTGAATTTGAGACCTTCTTGTGGATTACCGGGAAAAGCTCATGAATTATGAGATCTCATTGAGGATTGCCAGGAAAACTCATGAATGCGAGATCTCCTGTGGATTATCGGGAAAATCTGAGTCGGTTCAATTATTCAATGGCGTGCCGGCATGCTGCCATGGTTCCTGAATGGTTAAAGCAACAGGAGGAGACCTGAAGGTCCATGGTTCAATCCTCGCCTGTGGCAAGGAATTTTTCATAGCAGATAGTTATGCGAGCGCAATAGATAATATTTTTTGTAAGTTCTTTAATGATTTCTTTACTTGTCGATGCATTAGTAACGACTTCACATATTCACCAAATCTTCGAACAACAGCACTGTATACAGGTTTAAGAAGAGATAAAAGTTCTGCAGTTAGAAACATACGGTTTTGGAAAATTCACAAACTGGGTGATTTAATAGCAAATGTTTTGAAACTTCTCTCAGACACGGCAGCTAAATTTGGATTTTAAATAACAGAAGTTCACATAAACTTGAGTAGTCCAAACGCGTTTCTTGCGATCTTAGGAGTCACTGGAATGGACCATCAAAGGAAATCGGACAGAAGAGAAAACCTTGGAATGCCAAGTTTGACTGAGGAGACACCAATGTGACTGGAAAAATCATGTGATGAAAATGGAAAGAACTGGACTACCAAAATGGGCTTTCCAGTATGCTGCAACTGGTCACAGGGGCCAAGGAAGACCAAAACAGTGGTGGAGAGTCCAAGACCATCTTCGCTAGGTTTGTTGTTACAGGTCACGTGGCCTAAAACTAACTTGTTTATGGTGTCGTTGTTGTTGTTGTTGTTGATGATGATGATGATGATGATGTTTCAAACGTACAATCTAAAACTTCAACTGAACGGTTTTAGCGTGTTCAACCCCACTTAGGCATTTCTACATACAGTTTTATTGAACTAAGAAGCAAACAGCGAAAGGATTTCAATTTAAAATAGATGAGGTAAGGTGCAACCTTCATTGTACATATTCAAATGTATCGCAAGTTTCATCGCTAAACGCCTGAAGTCCCTATACCCGCTGCACACCAAGTCAACTGAAGTTGCCGATCCGTTTGCAGACCAACCAGACTCGCTGTTGGATGCACCATCTCCTATCTGGACGCATATATTTCGTACATGAGGATACAATGGGTTACCTGTTTCTCAGTAGAAACCATTCTAAATGCAGAACTAGTTTTAAACTATAGACACCACAATTCAAAGCAAAATAGATAGTTTAATGTATATGTATAAATGTTTAGTAACATTTTGGTGCCGGAAGGAATAAAATACAGTTCCAGAATGTTTGTATCGTCATAAATAACTGAACAGAAGTATTGCTGGCCCTGTAGTTTAGTCATAGAACACCTGCCTGCTGTACAAGGGGTCTCGGATTCGATTACCACCTGCAGACTGGGAATTTTTCTTTAACAAGGATTATTCGCCATCTTCCCTGGAGTCTGGAAGTATGAGTGAGAGTGTGAATTTAATATAAGTTAACCCAAAGTTCAAAGCCATCGTTAAGTAAGTGAATACCACTGTTGAGCAAAGCATGCATGTGCAATAATGTGGTAACTAAGAAAACATCAATTTGAGCTTCAGTCAAATAAACATTTCAGATCACAATTCAATGACAACTGACTACAATATTTTGAAACCTGACAGAGTTTTATTTGGCAACATATGGTAATGTATTTTTGAATATGTGTATGGCACCTGAGCTTAATTCTGGGATGTACAGGGTGTCCCAAAATTAGACCGACAAAGTTTGGGAACCGATAGATATTATTTTAAAAACTTTTTGTTAAGAAAACCTTTTGCTGCGGTGCTTCGTTTGAGCTTCGTTAAAGCTTAATCCAAGAAACAAACACAGAACACATAAACAAAGCATAAACATCTAATTGTTTACAGTTAATCACAGCTTTACTGTATGAAGTAAATGTTCGAACGCACGCCCGTTGCGACCAAAGAGCGCATCGATATGCTCTATTCTGCCGTACTCTCGCAAAGACACCAGCCATTTCTCTGGTTTAAAAGTTTGTCGGTCTAATTATTATTTATTTATACCAACAAACATGCTGCTGGTGTTTTTAGACACTCAAGACGTGCATGGGAAATATTTTAGAGGTACAGTCAGGTAGGCGGAGGGTCTGTGGTTCAAATTCCAGCTGTGGCATTGGATTTTTCAGTTCGGATTCTACCTCTCAAACATTGTCGATCTAATTTTGAATAGTAAAGCTGTAAAATGTTTGTTCCTTGGATTAAAATCTTCTGCCTTACTAAGATAAATGCAATACTAATTTGCATTGTTGATTTTGCCGTAAATACATGAACTGGGTGGGAGGTAGAAATCTATGACATTAACTCGTCTAACGCTTAATCCTTAACAAAAAGTGTTTAAACTAATGTTATCTATCAGCTCCCAAAGTTTGTCGGTCAAATTTTGGGACACCTATACATTAATAATAGTGAAAACTGACCTACCCAGTATTGCATGGAATGTGTAGAAAAATTAACGCTGTTCAAAATATTTAAATTAACAATTTTAATATCAATATTTCACCGTAGTTTTAAGCACACTTTGAATTTTTGCCAGCAGGATGGAAACAAATGAACTTATTTACAGGTATACGGACTTTTATGTTCAATTATACACAACTCTCAATTTTATATGTTTGAGCTACATAATCTAAACATGCCTCACTAATAACTTTCACTTGAAGTGCTGCAGTTTGTTGTCATTGTGGTTTGCTCGATTTTTCAATGAAATTACTCAGGAATATTTTGCCTTTTTCTGATGAGTAACAGGATTGGGATTTGACGTCATCCAATTTAACTTTCCTAACGCCAACATTAGCAGGCGTTACAAATGTTATATTGCTTCTGCTGTAAAGGTATAATATAGTATACTATAGTCTGAAGGGAATAATAAACAGACAACTTGCAAATATATATAAACCAGACAGTACACAACCTACGACACTGTAGATATTTTAACGCTTTAACTTTTTTATTTACATTTCTCTTTCAAAGTGTTGACTGTGCTACACTTTTGCTTCATTTCTCTTTATTTATTTTGCCCGTTTCTTCAGCAAGGGACAAATCATCAGCAAAATCTGAAACTGAGCTTATTTTATTACAACTAAATTGCAGATTTTTTAGCAGATGGACAGAAACATGTGAATGTAGGACTCCTAGAAATCATGAAGCCCTCTAATTAAGCACGTGCTACCATCTATAGGTTGCTTCATAGAAACAGATCGGTGACCCCTATTGGGTTTACGACTTTTATACATTCAGAAATATTGGTGTAACCAAATTTACCCCATTATTGGACAAGCGTGCTTAATTTGTTGTTCCAAGACAGCGGTATCAAGGTCATAGCGCATAGACCTGTGTTACGTGCTTTTGCGGGCTGGCGTACTAAGGTGAACAGAGGACTCAAAGAGCAAGGGTGGATAAATTGACGTTGCTATCTATGCACGCATCATACTGCTTGGCTGTGTCTTTGCAGGCTACTGGGACTGGTATACTCATACATGCATGTGAGTGAATAAGAAATAGTAGTGGATAAGAGTATGTTTAATAAACATATTATCATAGATTATGCTATCACAGCATACCAGCTTTCTCCATAACATAACAAAATATAACTTGGATATTGTTATCTTCACTAGACACTTATTGAGTCAGAATATATACTTTCTTCTTCTTCCTCCTCCTCCTCTTCCTCCTCCTCTTCCTCCTATTATTATTATTATTATTATTATTATTATTATTATTATTATTATTATTATTATTATTATTATTATTATTATTATTATTATTATTATTATTATTATTATTATTATTATTATTATTATTATTATTATTATTATTATTATTATTATTATTACTATTAGTTATCTAATTAACCTCCCCTTATGTTGGACTTTCAAACCAGTGCCTAGGATTAGACGCCTGTCGCGGAGCAGAGGAACCTTTGGACCGGGCAGTGAAGACCTGGAAGTGGGTGGGCAGAGAATAAGGAAGAGGATAATATAAAATGCAGGCGAAATTGATGAATGGAAGGATGATGAGGGAGCAATTGGAATGAGTGATGTGGAAAACCGGAGAACCCGGAGAAAATCCGTCCACACGTCGCTTCATCCACCACGAATACCACATGCGGGTACTTGGGATCGAACCTAGGTTGGCTAGCGGTCTAACCGCTCGGCCACGGCACCGCCATACTTATTAAAACACTAAATTACAGATTAATGCGGTTGTGATAGAAATAATATTCTTACGCAGTAAATCTGAAGTTGCAGTGGCGTCATATTCACTTGTACTTTTTTCCATACATTACCGTTCTAGAACAGGCAAGTCAACAATAGCCGCAACATTCTTATCAGGCAGTTTAGCCCTTATTCTTGGCTTAGCTTCGCCAAAGAAAAAAATCTGATGTGTTGCACTCACATGACTTTCTCTACTCTTGTACTAACCATTATTACAAACTCTTTTATCTTCTTCGTGTTAGTTGAGATAAACATTTGCAGAAATTATCTTTTTGTTTATTTCCTTGTAGGTGCAAGGGGAATATGAGAATACAGTATTAAAACTCATAAAATCACTCGTGCCTGTGTCTTTTCCAAACAACCCCACGCATACCCTGAGAGTAAGACTCATAAGTTCTACTGTAACAGCCGTAACAAGGATTCAGAAGGAACTCCAATAGTCGACCAACGCAGAGCCGAGATTATAAAAAACGTCGAAAGAAACACAGCATCAATTTTCTGCCCACAACGCGGGACTTCTTAATTACTTCGGCATCACACTGCTTTGGTTTAATTATTGTTTCCCTTGAAAGAATCGTAATTTTATCTTGTTTTGATTTTCTTAATCCATATGCTACATAGTCTGCCAATATTTCAAATGTTGCACATTTTGGGAAGTTATGCCTGTGTTATGTATCTAGTTATTCAATAAGATGGTTAATACAGGTAAAGAACTCATATTCTTGTTGGTCTCTTACATATATTCCTTTCTTCTTCCACTATATCTTCTTCTGCCTCTTTATCGTTACTTTCAATTTCTGGGAACAGTTGCACCCAGAACCTAGCATTTAATTCTCTGATTTGCGGTAGTTGGTAAGGGATGATCATGAAATCTATTTAGTCCTGGTTAGAGAAAAACAACTCTCAATTACATTTTGATTGCAAAAAATATATTGCTGCCGAACGTCGGTGACTTATCAAAGCTTTCATTTAAATATTTCAGTGCTCTAAAACGATTTGGTGAGCCATACTAAATCTCCAGTCCTCATAAACACTGTCATTTCAATCAGAGCAAGCGGCTAGCCGGCTAGTGACTCCTACACCAGCTGACGTCACTGGTCTACTGCGCATCTAGCTGGTGATATACCTGCCGTATTACAGTGCTTCACATTGCTCAAAGATTTGTAAAAAGCAATTGCATCAAGGTCATCGTACGCATGCCTTAATAGCGTTGCTGCGTTCATGGTTACTGTCAGTTGTCTTTCGTACACAGCTTCCTAACACCCAGACCCACTGCTATGTGCTCTATTGGCGCATACGTGCATCTGGCTCATATGCGCTCCGGCTGACATCCCTGTTCCAAGAGATTAAAACCTGCCGAAATAACCTTCGATAACCTTATAGGTGGCGTATAAATGAAATAATAAATTAAAATACTTCAAACACAGAGTTGGAATATGCAGTGAGGTTTGATTCTAAATATCACTAATTCAAAAGTAGACTTCTCACTGAACTATGCGGCAGTTGTTTGCAGGAATTCTTGCTCTGAAACTCCCAGCTGTATTGTAAAAGGACTATACAAGGCTTGAAACACAAAATATATGCCTGTATTGTGGCGCATTGAATACTTGGAACGAAACAAATGCATTCCAAAGCTTAGGTTTGTTTGGAGAGGCTTATTCTCTTTGTTTAGCACTGTGCGTTTTAGCCGGTAAATCACAATGCTTAGTAAATTTGGTCCATTTCAGCTCACGAATGGAAAATAAAGCGTATTTGATTTTTGCCCTTGTTTGGAATAGTGGAAAATGTCCCTCAAGCTTTCCTTTTGTCTCTCAGCGTCCTGGTATTTGACAAAGGATAACGTGGTACAAGAAATACAAAACAGACAAAAAAAATCTTTTGTACCGGTTAGTGGATAGCACGGATTGAAATGAGTGACTTTGTTATACCAGTGCTTTTATATTGATTCTTTCATCCAATTAACTGAAAGAATTTTATGAGGAATTGCTCTGCCTTATTGTGCAATATTACGACTGCATTTACCGATTTTAATAAAGACAGCATAGATATTATAATAAAGCCTTTTACTACTAGAGAGACATAGGCTCTATTCATTGTTTCTTTTTTTTATTTTTTTTTATTATTAATTTGTCTACTTTACTCTGCGTTGCACTCTCACCTGTTAGTTATCTTTGCTCTATCTCTCTGCGCTATCTCAAATTCATCTACCGCAGCGATGTCCAACCTTGTCTCTTTGGAAACGCTTACGTAACTAGTTGTTATACCCCACTCCACTCCTTCATTCGGAGGGCAAAACAGCTCTTGCTTGTGACGTGTAGAAATACAACCAGACACTATCCAGTGACGGACACAAACAGGCGATTCCATGGCAGTTTCTAAGTCATGCCTTGAATTTTCTGGGAATGTTCTCAAAAGACCTCATCATTATCGAAGACTATTGCATAAATGGTAAGCACCACGAGGCAGAAAAATGTTACTAACTAGAAAAAAATGTGGATTTTAAAACATAAAATGTATGTAAAATAATTCTTTTTTTTTCTTTTGAATGAACCATTCTGAAATATTATTTATTATTTATTTGAATATGTCCAACCAATTTGCCTAATTTCCAAACAAGGTTTAGGCCGAAGGCCTGTTCCGAGGCTGATTGCTTTGAATCTTTCTCTACTCTCTCAAAACAAAGTATAGGGTATACACAAAATTTTAATGTCCTATGTCAAAACCTCAAACGTTTTTAAAATATTAAGTATTAATAAGCTTATATTTTAAAGTTTTTCATTATGAGTTATAAAAAATATTTAATTTCAGGTGAATTATTTAACTAATACATAAATTATAATACGTTAATCACTGAAGCTGTCTCGAAAATGTTGTGTAAGTTATGAACTAAGGTCCAAGGAGCATTCTGAATAGTAAAAAATGCCGAAAAAAGAATTGAGAAAAATGAATTTTACCTAAATTCAAACAATTAAAATGCTACAGCAGCAAATGTGGGAATCTCTGCTGCTTTCAAAAAGAAAGCAGCAGAGGTTCCCACGGTAGCAGGTTTTGAAAATTTTAAGTTTTCTGGGTCGTTTCGTAATATGAAAACATTCCTTTCACCTTCTCATTGCTCACAAAATTTAGAAATGTATTGTGTTTCACTAACCTCTACACTATGCACTTTGCACTTTCGCTAATTTGTACACCAAACTCGAAGTATTTGCTTGTTACTGTATTGCTATAAACTAACGAATAACCCAGAACCTATTAAAAACCTAAGAATGCCTATTATATAACTGGAATGTTGAAATAATCAGGCAAGATTACAAAATTACAGAACACTGACTGCACATCACTCTTTACAGGCAAACCACGTGTCAGATTCGCGGAATTTCAGCTCGATACATCCAATTAATTTCAGCACAGTCAACTCACAACCCCTCTGAGTCAAAATTCCCTACAAGAGACTAAAATCAAAGCCACTGAAAACGAGAATTGCATTTGGAAGTTGTAGGCCCAAGTTTAGCGAGGAACGCCATCTGCACTGGGACATTTAAATGTCCTTCTGGAGCTTTAAAAATGGCCAATATTGAGAAAACGAAAGTGTGCTGTTAAAGTACAAAGATAAGTAAAATAACATTTGATGTGTTGCACTCACATGACTTTCTCTACTCCTGTACTAACCATTCTTACAAACTCTTATTCCTATATGTTCTTCTTGTTAATGGAAATAAACATTTGCACAAATTATCTTATTGCTTATCTCCTTGCAGGTACAAGGAGAATATAAGAGTAGAGTTGCTTTGAGCGATAGTCAGTCTTTTAAAACTTTCAAATTCCGTTTTCTTTTCACGACTAACGAATAAAAAATTGAATAACGATGTTCCATTTGACAGAAGTATGTTCTCCAAAACTCACACACATAACAAAGCATATCTCCCAAATGGTTCACTCTACAGAAAAATTTAATCAGACATAAATTCTGTGTTTTAGCGAGATCTACATTTTTGTATAGACTCAGGGGTCTCCGTCTAGGGGATATGTGAATGGCGACCACAAGGTACCCAAGCTGAGCAGAACATTACTTCCACTTACTGGTGTTTTGCTCCTCACTGTAACTTTTCTATCTGACCTTACCTTGGTCATCTCTTGTTCTCTTCCGACCCCGATGCTATTAGGGTTCCTGAGGGCTAGGGAGTCTTTATTTTTCCAACCTCTCCATTTCTCTAATTTCTCTATACAATTTTAACCCCTAACATGCTGACCTGTCATGGCATGTAATACGTCCTCTGACTGGTAATCAGAGGATATGGTCGGTGAATTTAGTTTCATAATTCTCCCGGTCAGGTCGGTGAGACCCGTAAACCAACGACAGGTGTGGTCCTCCAGACATTCTGGGGGTTGTGAGAGAGCGATGTAACCGCCAAAACATAAAAATATGGTGCTCTCTAAAAAGCGGTTACTATTACTGCTATTGCTCTCTTCAATATTGGAGAGCAAGAGGATTAATGACTTCATTGTCAGAAATCCAGTGTTAGCTAACAACATTTTTGTATAGTAAGATTTTGTCTATGTCTTATGGTTTACGATTTATTCAAAAGTTATCCAGAGTAAACAGGAGTGCATAGGCTATAGCTAAAAAATTAAAAATACACATTTCATTTGTTATATAAATATCTTAAACATACGGAATTTTAATCAAAATCGTTAGATTCAGTTTCAAGAATATCAATTGAAAGACATTAAAGTCAAATACCAACTTTGGTTTTTAACCGACTTTTCGTATATGAGTTGTGCTGTCCAGTCTGACAGACAGACAGACAGACACACACACACCCACACCCACACCCACACACACACAAATACACAAATACACATGTGAACCTTTTTCTAAAAATGTTTTGTTTTTTGATTCAGGGGGCCTCTAAACATATTTCCGGTTAAATCTCGACGTTGGATGGAATAGAATACTCCCTCTACTTGCCAACAAAAACTTAAAAATAAAAATGTTCGGCAATTTTCGCCAACTTTCATCAATACATTGCCTAAGAGTTGTGCTTTCTTCCTTATACATTTGGTTTATATTCAAAGACGTCTTAACTTTAACCTATTTGCTTTTCTTGGGTCTAAACGAAGAAACGTGTAATATAATTTGCATTTGTTTAACAGAGGCAGGCCTAAACAGTAAGAATGGAGGTTTATGTCCATATAGGAACTGACACGAGCAGTTCGTCACATTGTGACACATTACATCACCACAAACAAGACATGAAGAGACCCAGAGGTGTATTTCTGTGTGATATAGATATCGCCCATCAATACCTGAGCCCAAGCATATAATCCCTCGTCATCCGCGTCTCTTATGGCGATAAATCAAGTTTTGTTACTGAACGTACGTAGGTACGGTCTTCCCGTGACCATGCGTCATTTTCCCGGTCGTCCCTCTGCTTGCTTTCTATAACGCTATTGTTTGTTTTATTGTCCCACAAGAACACGGTAGCTAGACCGACATATCGATTGCTCTTTTCAACCTCATAACTACAGGATGTATAAAAAGGGGTGCGACTCGGGGTGAAGTCTAAGGACACTATTAGACACCGTAGCAATTTCACATGAAATTGAACAACAAACCACGCAGCATTTTTATATTACAATATATCAGTTTTAATTACCTGTCTGTGGACAGCATAACTCAAAAACAAAAAGTTCTTTAAAAACCAAAGTTGGTATTTAAATTTAATGTCTCAAGAATGCGACACGAAGATTTTGAAGAACATTTCTTCACCCTAAACTGTCCCTTACATGGAAAATTTTTCAAAAACATTTATTTTCTTAAAAATGGCTTTAATGATTTTCATTAAAATTACATATTTTAAAGATATTTGTATGATAAATGAATAGTATATTTTGAATTTTCTGGTTATAGCCTATGTAGTTCTGTTTACTCTGGATTATTTTTGAATAGCTCGTAAACCGTATGAGATAGACGCACTCCTACTATACAAAAAAATCTGATGTGTTGCACTCACATGACCTTTTCTACTCTTGTACTAACCCTTCTTACAAACTCTTATTCCTATATCTTCTTCGTGTTAGTTGAGATAAATATTTATACAAATTATCTTATTGCTTGTTTCCTTGTAGGTGCAAGGGGAATATTGAAATACAG
This sequence comes from Tenodera sinensis, assembly GCA_030765045.1. Lineage (NCBI taxonomy): Eukaryota > Metazoa > Arthropoda > Insecta > Mantodea > Mantidae > Tenodera > Tenodera sinensis. The sequence continues at coordinate 24,879,030 of CM060972.1, forward strand.
TAGGCTTTGAGCGATAGTCAAATCTTTTAAACCTTTGAGATCCCGTTCTCTTTGCATGCTTAACATATAAAAAATAAACAACGATTTTCCATTGCACGAAAGTTCTAAGTTTTCCGAAACTGACACACAAAAGAAGGAATATCTCCGAAATGGTTCAACCTACAAGAAAATTTATTGATACATAAACTGTGTATTTTACCAAAATCTACATTTTTGTATAGTATGATTTGGTCTATCTCTAACGCTTTACCAGTTATGCAAAAGTCGTCTAGAGTAAATACGACTGCAGGGGCTATAGCCAGAAAATTCAGGATATATATTTCATTTGTCATAAAACATCTCAAACATATGACATTTTAATCAAAATCGTTACAGCCATTTTCAAGAAAATCAAAATTTTCGAAAAATCTTCCATGTAAAGGGTAGTTTAGTGTGGAAGAATTTTCTTCAAAATCTTCGAGTCGCATCCTTGAATGACATTAAAGTTAAATATCAACTTTGGTTTTTAACCGACTTTTCGTTTTTGAGTTATGCTGTCCACACGCACACACGCACACACATACACACACGCACGCGCACACACACACACACACACACACACACACACACACACACGGATCTTTTTGTAAAAATGCTGTTTTTGGATTCAGGGGTCCTCAAAACATATTTCCGGTGAAATCTCGACATCGAATTTTTGGGTGGAATACAATACTTCCCCTACGTACCAGTAGAGAAAGTAAAAAGGCGGTTAAGATGAACTGAAGTCACGTTTGCAGGAAAAGTGAAATATTGATTGATAGGTGGTGCAATAGTATCTATAAATAACTGTACAGTGTGGAAATGAAAACAAGAGTCCGTAAACGGTATGTGCATAAATAAACAAAGAGTAAACTTATAAATCAAACAGGGCCTGTCAACTGGTTGGTGTTACAATGTGTTTGGTTAAATGAATCTACGCATCTATTTCGAAAGCGGAAAGGATAAACTGAGAGGAATCGGATAGCATTTATCATGAACTCTGCAATGTTCGCTGTAGCTATAAAATAGAGAATGGTACACAGAAAGAATAGTTGATTTTAATCTGATTACTAACAAGAATATTACTTCGTTGCGTTTTAATGTTCACACAGATAATAGTTTCATTACCTAAACACTGACAGGTTGGGGATGTTGTACTGAAATTTAGTGTGAATATCGCAAAAATTAGCATTTTTACTCAAAGACTTTAAAAAATTCTAAGAGGCCATAACTACAAAGTATATTTGGACAGTTTAAAATTCGACGCTGCGATTTCACCGGAAATATATGTTTTGGGGCCCCGTGAATCCAAAAAAAAAAAAAAGTATTTTTAGCAAAAAGGTCCGCATGTATGTTTCTGTGTGTCAGTCTGTGTACCGCATAACTCAAAAACGAAAGGTTGGTTAAAAACCAAAGTTGGTATTTAAGTTTAGTGTCTTTCAAGGATGCGATATGAAGACATTAAAGAAAATTACTTCAAATTACTTTGCATGGAACATTTTTCGAACATTTTGATTTTCTTTAACATGCCTCTAATGATTTTGATTAAAATGACATATGTTTATATTTTTCTGGCAAATGAAATGTATATTTTGAATTTTCTGACTGTAACCTATGTAGTCCTGTTTACCATGACTTTTGAGTAACCCGTAAACCATGCGTATAGACATGAGCACAATGTTGTAGTATTTAACCCCCGCTTTTACTACTACGGCACCGCAGGCGGTGACACTGGTGATACAATAAATGAAGATGGAGCACCGGTGGAATGAGATGGCGGGGGAAACCGGAAACCCGCCCCAGCGCCGCTTCGTCCAGCACGAATTCTACATGCGATTGCCTGGGATCGAACCCGGGTCGCTTTGGTGGTCTAACCACTCGACTACATCGCGGCCAAGAGATAGACGAAATTGTACCATACAAAAAATGTAGATATTGCTAAAATACGCAATTTATGTCTGAATAAATGTTTTTGTAGAGTGAACCATTTCGGAGATATTCCTTGGTATTTGTGTAAGTTTTGGAGAACTTATACTTGTACCATTCATTTATTTATATGTTAACCGTTCAAAGAGGACGGAACTTGAAAGCTATTGTTTGACTTTCGTACAAACTCTACTGTACTCCCATATTCTCCTTGTACCCCCAAGAAGATAAACAATAATATAATTTCTGCAAATGGGTGAGAGTTTGCAAGAATAGTTTGTACAGGAGTAGAGAAAGTCATGTGAGTGCAACACACCAGAGCTTTTATTTTCAGTGTCTTGAAAAACATCAGGGTTGCAAGGGAAAATGCTTAGGTTACATCAAACATTTACACAATACAGATACCCTATGCTGTATGTACTGCAGCAGGTGTTTGCAACCCGCGGGCCGCTTTCGTAGAGAGATTTATAATTATAATAGTGTTTACAAAATAAGTAATTCTATTTGAAATAAGATGAACTTGAATGAGCAAAACTTTGTCTGCTTGGAACACATGCTTTCATCAGTCACCCTCTTACTCAAAACGTGGTGAAAGCACATTCGTTTTAAGAAATACCCAGCTCAGATTTTTATTTATTATGCTACCTACTGCGTATCGCTTTGAAGTCTCCGTACATTGTTGATAGCGCGGTAACATTACTGCTTTCAATGCCAGATGTTTTATCGTTATATTTTGGATAACTTTCAAGTTAGTTCAGTGTTACCAACCCGTGGGATTTGTCCCATATTGTGGGACATTTTGACAAATAATTTCAGAAAGGGACAGAGGGACTTTTTTTAAAAAACTGAGATTAATATGGGACATTTAATAATTGCTGCCTCTGTCATAGTGTGGTAATAGTTATGGTATACACAACAACAAAGATAAACTTTTCACAAGGCATTTGTGCAATCAGCACTCTCACTAAGGGCACAGTAGGCTTGATTACATAACAGTAGCAGCCGTGCCCTATTACCTATAGGTGTGATTCCAGTATGTGTTTGGGGAGTAATGTTTCCATAAAAGAACAGCTGCACCTACTGATAGGAGGAGTAAGCACTTCAATAACATAAGTCCTGATTTACATTATACACTACTAACTGGGTACTGAAAAGGCGCTAGTAAGTACGGTAATAGTACATCCTAAACTCCACTACTAATTTATCTCCCTGCATTTTTGTAAAGCTAGAGGTCACACTGGGACACTTTATGCAGAAAAGGGACATTCCGAGTCCTCTCTTGGGACTTTTGAGCTTCAGAGGTTGGCATCACTGAGTTAGTTCCCAATTTGCAGTTGTTGGCTCACATTGTAGTGTCAGTATTAGTGAGAGGTTTGAAGAATATATGTAATTAATTCTGAGACTTTTTATGAGTAGATCGAAAAGTATGTGTTCCACCCAAAAGTTTGATGTCCACTGAAAATACGCCACGTCTGAAACTTTTATTTCCTTGTGCTTACTCTTAGAAACCATATGTATCACTTAAAATAACACTTTGTGATGTAAGGACGTGCGCTACACATTCGCAATCCAGCGCAGGACAATAAGTTTGAACGCGCGCCACACACGGCGCTAGTATCATGTACAGCTAGTTTTAACATGCGCCGCACACGGCACCAATATGTATAGAATAGTGTTGCTCAATGAACTAGATGGCACCACAGAATGCCCAAACATGATGGATCCTTTTTGGGATTTAAGAGCCCACGTGAGACCGGAACAGGCTTAAGCCTAACCCGTGAAGGAAGAAGAAGAAGAAGAGCCCACGGGTCTGAAGATTTAGAACACCTTCTTTATTGCACAGATAAAGTCGCAATAAGCGGCTTGGTGCTGTGCAAATAAACATACTGTACAGGAGAACCTGTACGACCTGTTCTCGAATGCTGGATCTGCGACGCTGACGCCGATTTGTGCCACTTTACAGGCTGGATTGCTGGCCAAGCGCAGTGCCTCCTCGCCGGGGCCAACAAGCAGCCACCGCACCACACAGCCAGCTCCAAGAGGAAGCCAACAACCAGCATGGACGGCAACAGTAACAATTACGCCAGCTCCAACTCAGTCAACACCAACTCCGTCAGCACCTACGCCATCTCTACCAGCACCAGCAGCAGTTCCAGCAGCCAACACTGCCGAAGCCTCGACCGCCCGGGACCGCGGCTACCTAAATGCAGTCCAGGATCTCCACTCCTAGATTCTGAACATCAGCTCTCGCCTTGTCGCCGTTCCCTATCCACAGCAATCAGCAGCCAACACTCCGACCAGTCAGACTCGCCATTTAGCTCTTCCAGATCTTCAACATCATACAGTCGCAGCGTCATAGAAAATGGCTACATGACATCAGACCAACGCACAGTTGACGCAACTTACAGTGTTTCAGCGCTTACCTAAAAGCCGGACTACTATACCCCATCCAGCAAAAGAATGCCGCTTTAACTCCCCTAACCACAATGGACAGCGGCCTCTTGAATAATGAAGAATAACCAGTCCTTTACCTCCTCCTCCCAATGTCACCTTCAGTCCCCAGCGCCATGGCTAGGGCCTCGTGTCATGGCCATGCCCTGGACTATTTTCCTTCACCCGCTCTCGCATAGTAAGCGGCAGCAAGCAGGGCACTCTAAAAGTAGGTGCTTTTAGCGGACTCCTTAACTTCGCCTACGGCCCTGTCTAAAGCTTAGTAACGCCCCTTAACCCTGGTATTCCTACCTTTGAAGCAGTCTTCCAGACTACTTGTTTACAAGAGCACTGCAAGGTCGCCTGCGCTTGTACTTCCCGTTGTAGGTGCACGGTTAACTTGATGGATTTCTTACTAAAACCCCGCTCCCTGGTGATAACGTATCTGGGAAGCATACTTCCCACTGTCTTAGAAAGGCTTAAATTGATTTTATGCTGAAACTAGAAATAATTTAAGCATTCGACACAATTTAATTTGCTTATATTGGGAGTTCGAAAAAATATGAATGAACTGCATTACGCTGAAAGCTATTGGCCATTATTTGCTAAGGCACCCGATGGGCTTGCCCCAACGGCCAATATAGAAATTCCATTGGTAGCATCTGTAATTAGTGATTTTAATCATTAACCCTCATGGCTAGATGAAATGAGGATTTCCCAAGGCGATTCAGTACTGTAGGCATTCCAAAGCAATGACCCTTTAGTTTTCGAATTATTTAATCTCTGTCCGAAAACCATTGGGAACACTGAAACCATATTTTAGCCTGTTTGGTAAAAGACCAATTTTTGTATTTTTACGGAAAAATATGCACCATAACTTAAACTATATATCTGAGGAATTTTAACACCCTTGGGACGGGGAACACATATTTTGGATGCCATTTTTAAAGTGGGGCACCTCTGCCTCTTAAATGGGCGTGCCCACATCCATTTCATGGAGGCTCGGAATAAATTGTTTGTAAACAAAGCGCTAATTATGCTGCTGCCTATGCATTCACTGTAGTCCATATGAATTCGTTCACCAAGAAATCTCCTAGAGGGCAGCGCTTTTTTGATTTCTGAAGTTATTTACAATACTTCTATATGGCTTGTTTACACTCCGATCGTGTACATTTGGTTATCCTTTCAATTGATTTAACGGAATTTACGAGGTTATCTGAGCGTAATTATTGATACATGTGAGCAGTATTAACTATTTTATATCTGGCCAAAATAAAGCTAAAGTTTTGGCAACAAATACTTTGCTTTTATTTCTGTATACACACCCGAGTTTGTAAACACTGTGTGTTAGGTATATTATAAAATCACATACTGAATGACTGTTTTGGAAAAGAAAAGGCAGTGCGTCAAGCTTATGGGAATCGGTGAACAAAATCAGATGGTAAAACAATATACTCAGGAAGTGCGTGACAAAACATTAAACTCATTTTTCTTGGAAACATTTTTTTTTTATTTTCTCATATTGAAATTCTATCTTCTCCCACAATAAGCTAGCTAGAGATCTAAACATTTTTTTGGATCTAGTTTAGGATATAGGTACTAAAATTTTGGTCTGGAATTTTGATGTTGGTTATAACGTTTTTACAAAAATAATTCATATAATAATGAGCTGTTTAAAGAAAAAGTTAAATAAGTAAGAAGGGATATAATTTTAAATGATCAACCTTGCAACTTAACGTTTATTGACGGATATAGATTTTGATTATACGCAGTAAAATTGATATGAACTAATATATCAAGAATGTGATGAGATATTGGAATGAAATTTGGTAGACACATTTGTTTAGTTGCTGGAAATGCAAAAGGTTAAGCCTCTAACGTCAATAACTTATTCAAAAACTTACCTTTTTACACTTCGGTCTGCCCTTAAGGTTCTACCCTTTCAAAATTATATATATATATATATATTTTATACTGGGTGTTCCAAAAACACCGACAACGCTTAGTAAGTTGTGCGGGATGGCAAACTGATCGGCATATTCGAAAACCAAAAGTCGGTTAAACACCAAAGTTGATATTGAAGTTTTATATATTTTTACGGATGAGGCAAGAAGATTTTGAACAAAATCCCCATACCCTATACTAACCTTTACGTGGAAAAGTTTTCGAAAATTTTGATTTTCTCAAAAATGCCTCTAACGATTTTCATTAATACAACATCTGTTTAAGATATTCTTATGGCAAACGAAATTTCACGAAGTATATAGAGAAATAAGGGTTTATAAAAATGGTTTGGTAAGAGTGGAGAAGGTCAGAGTGCAACACATAAGAGCTTTTTCACTAAACATAAGCGATATCTGTGTCCTACGGATCATTGCAATGATTATTTTATTTTGATTTTTGTTTTATTTATACTACTTCCATATTTAATTTGGCAACAAATAACATTTAACTTGTGCCCCCTTGGAATGTACATATGATAGGCTTTAAATACAATTGGAATGACGCAATCAACATCGGAAAAGAAATGTTCATATACCTTGCAAACATTCGTGTTACCAACCCAAGAAATGTTGCCTTTTTTAATGCCCGGATTTGTTATTACACAAAAACTACAGCTCTGGTTTTAAACCGTGTCACTATTTTTAATAATAACACTGTCCAAATACGCAATTCCTCAACTCAAAAGCTCATCAACGGAAGATCTGAAACAAGTGGTTGTAAAGTACGCACACAAAACAAATTTAGTATTACACACTGCGATGGTGGTTGTTTGGATTGAAGGCGTCTATATGTTTACTAATTTATTTTAGTCTTAAATTAATAGTTTGATGTTGTGTGACCTCTTCTTCTCGTCCTTAGGTCCTTTTCCGTCGGCTATTTTCGAGACCACTTAAGTACGTCGTGGGAAAAATGAGTGGTTATCGGAGAGTAGATTGAGAAGTATTAATAAATCAAATTAAGGGGAAAACAATTAATTGCACTTTTATTCCTATTTTAAGCAACTAAGACTTTCGGTTTCTCCAGCCTCACTTCATCACTAAGAACGTATATAGCCGAATAAACATAAGATGAGATGTACTAAATGAATCTTGATAGAATTTAAGAATCGAAACAAATCTTCCAGTTTGTAACGAGGTTTTTATAATATCTGTCGGATGTACAGATGTTCCGACGCATATCTCACCACGGTGTAGCCTCAGACGGAGAGCTTGACGATTTGACTTATTTTTTAATCCCAGCGGCGCAGTAGAGATGGGTGTTTGATTTTTTTGAGAAATATTTCGTAAATGATTACGTTATATTATGACACAGCTGCTACTTTCGAATGAAAGTTTTTCCACTAATACGTATGTAATAAATCGCCTTTCTGTGCAGTATTGATATTTAATTACATTTCTGTGAATTTACACAGTCGAACTGTGTTACCAGCTTGCTATAGAGCAGTAATCTAGTCACGTGTAGTGTGTGATTGTGTACGACATGATGTTGAGCTTCTGAGTAACGATTTACTGATTGACCAGAAAAAAAATACTACTTTCATTTCAGGCCGTTGTGTTATTGGTCATAACTATATCGAGCTAGTATCATGAATAATGTAGTTAAAGAGGGGTAAAGGAGGGGAAGTTACAAAGGCCTCGTTAAAGGATCATGATACCCTTACATTTTACTTAATTCGTTTTGTGTAGACACCTCAGGCAGGGTTGCCAGACTTTGTAGGATATTTCCTTATTTTTTTCAAATCTACTGATCTACTGCCAACAACTGAACGCACTAAAAATTACCTGCTTTTTATGTATTTTCCATTTTAAATACTATTTTCCTTAACATCATATACGTATAATTCGCTCTTCCGAAAAATATTTTCAGCCACGGCACTTCCTTCGTATGTAAAACTAAAAGATTATATAAATCACCTGTATACATAAACAGTATATCACATCTGTTGTTTCTGCATTGCGAATTATCCTTGATTGTTACATTAAACCTGAACATTTGAATTCCACTGAAATAGATAAAGTTGAATACAGGGATCCAAAAGTATGTTTTCCTTGGAAAACATGTATTTTGGTGTCAAAGTTCAAATATCTCTGACAAAACTATACCTGCCTGACAAATCTTGATTTTTACATTGAGTCAGTTCGCCACATACTAAGTCGTTTTTCATCAAGTGATCCTCTTCTTGCAATGTTGGAAGTGTTAGAACCAGCAAAAATCCAAACAGTTCAGTCAATTGCACAGTCACTTGCTTCTCGGTTTCCTAATTTGGTGAAAGCAGAAGAAATCCAACAAATAGATACAGAATGGAGGCTATTGCGCAATACTGACACTGCATGTGGCAGTAACTCTACAGCGCTAGAATTTTGGAAGCAATATTATTAATAATAATAATTATTATTAATGTTATTTTTATTGTTATTGTTTATTATTATTATTATTATTATTATTATTATTATTATTATTATTATTATTATTATTATTATTATTATTATTATTATTATTATTATTATTATTATTATTATTATTATTATTATTATTATTATTATTATTATTTCAGAAATATGTACACACAAAGAAAAATTGCCGGTTCAAAATCTACTGTTTTCTCCTGATTTTTTCAAATCAAATCTTCTGCTTTTACTTCGGCAGTCATTGCAACACTGACCTCAGGCCTTGAGAGCTTCTTTTGTTTCAGAGATTTTCTTACTCTCTTCCACAGAGGACGTGCTGCACGCAATAATGGAGACGATTTTACAGTAAATTAATTCCAACCGAGCATTACATCGCCTCTTGAATGTCATTCTGGCCCATTACCTCTGACAGCGCAAGAAACATTATTCAATCCGTTGGCCGGAAACTCTGGAGCTATAAATTAATACTTCAGATAATCACTGCAGACCGGCAGTAATTGCTGCTGTTGCTCATCCTGGAATATGCACTGTACCACACTATTTGCCTTGCCCCATTATCATCGCTCTGTGTTTGCTCACAAATCCACTTGATAAGTTTCGCTTTCCAAACTCTTGTTTTACTGGTTTACCAAACCACAACGGACTCCTGCTGATTGCGGTTCCTCTGATTTAACGCCCTTACAGCGTTTGAGCATGGTCAACCTCTGGTTAACTTTTAGGTAAGTTTTAAATATAAAATATGTAATTAATCATTCTCATGGCCTTATCTACTCCCTCTATGAAATTTATAGAGCTGCCTTTGAAGCTGTTTCCTTCGATATCTTCTTTTTGATGATTATGTCGGAGAGCACGGGATTCAGGGGGAACGGAGAAACAAATAACACTAGTTTTCATTGATTAATATATCAATATAATTATATATATAAACTTCACTATTTACATTCGTCCCTGCTTACATCCGATCCTTCCACTTTCGTTGCTCAAGCTTGACTGAACCCTTTGTTCCAGTCGACTCACTGGGCAGGTGCCTCTTGGCTAGTCGAACAGCTGACGGGTCATTAACCCCGCCTAGGCTGAATGTAGTGGTATATAATACTGTTTCACCTTGAATGTGAACATTTAAATGGAAATATTCATTTTCGGGAGGCATGGTTGACAGTTGAGGTAGGCGTGTTGCCTGCTTTATTTTCAACACTTAATTTCTTATAAAGAATTCAGTTGTAAAATTGCAATCGTACTGCAGCATTCATAAGACGGCGGGAAAAGCTACAGGGAATAAAAATACCCAAGGAAATACATTTCATTAGTTAGTATAATTTTATATTTCGCTCGGGTTATACAAACAATTATGTTCCCGTTAAGAAAAACAAAACAAAAAGGAAAGTAAAAGAAAAGTGTTAAATGGGATTCGAACTAATGTTAGCCCACCACTCTAGATTTGAGCGAACACGCGCTTAGCCAATTCCACTACAGCGAACATCCGAATTTGCTTTTACTGATTAAACCCACATCTGTAAGTCTAGCACCAACACTGGAATCATTGTAACTCTAGTCCACAACTTAATAAAACGCCATTATGTATACATTTTCTGCAGGTGCACTGAAGTTAAATTTGCAATGTTGGCTAGTTAATCTAGAAGGATTGCTGAAATATTGTTTTCAAAACTGTGAGGTGAGCTACGAAGTGACATGGCTGGTATGTCCTCTGAACAGCAAGGCATGCATATGACTAATTTAATTCTCATACCGTCTATGCAGGTACGCCTTAGAGTTAGGTGACCCTTCGCATAGGTCTCACTGAAGTTGGGTTTTACTTTTGTGAAAGATAGTACACGCGAGGGTCGCTAGATATGTCTGAGACACGGAAAATTTATATTGTTGATTTGTCGAAACGGCTGACTCATTCGTAACGAGTACGCTTAGTATCTTTATCTAATATCAACACTTAGAATATGTATGTACATAGTCTTGTAATAATACTAGATGAAATATGCACAAGTTTTAAAATATGTAATATTAATTTAATTTAAGTTTTATATAAGGATGCATTAAACAGTAAATTACTTGAAGATTACTATTTTATTAATTATATTCTTACAAAATGAAGTGTGGCAGAATAATTATGCATTTCCATATTATAGCAAACTTACATAAATTCCATTATTATGAAGATTCTCAATTCTTTTAATTTTCATTGGTGCTTGCCTCTCGCAATCTCATGTGTTGCACTCACGTGATTTTCTCTATTCTTATACTCACCATTCTTACAAACTGTTATTCTTATATGTTCTTCGTGTTAGTTGACATAAACATTTCCAGAAATTATCTTAATGTTTATCTTCTTGTAGGTTCAAGAGAAATATGGGAAAAAGGTAGGATTTGAGCAATAGTCAAATCTTTGAAAGCTTTCAAACTCCGTTCTCTTTGCACGGCTAACATAGGAGCAATGAAGTGGGTGAGTGTGTGAGGTTTAAGGGCCCGTCGGCGAGGTCATTTGGCTCCATATAAACGGTGTTCCGTTTAACGAAAGTTTTCCAAAACTTGAATGTCTTGAATTTTCTTGGATGAGCCTCTGGATGATTTCTACAACCAAAAAACAGTAACAGACAGACTACAAAAAACCTAAAAGTGCAGATTGTTTTTTCAAATCCTTGTAATTGTTCTGAATTGTTCAAATTTATACTTTTCTCAGATAATGAGCCGTTATTTATTTCCTATTTTTTCACTGGTTCTTTTTATCTTTGGCATGCTAAGAGAATGGCATTTCAAAGGTATCACATAGCTACTAGTTCTTAAAATATTTGACCATCACTTAACAGTATTGTACTCCCCTGTTACCACAGTGCGATAAACCCATACAAATATTATAAAGAGAGACGGTTTTATATGTGGGGTAATATCAAAAGCCGCTCTACCAATTTTGATAATTCTTTCATCATTAAAAGGATCATTTTCTTGTGATGAACAAGAAGTTATAAAACACCTAATTTAAGTTCATAAATTACTAAAGGATTAAAGCGGATTTACGCTGCCCTTGTACTTGAGGAGTATATATTGGAGTTATAAAAGAAGATGTTTGCGAAGAAGGCGTTGACTTTCAGTTGAAAATGTTACGGAATACAAAAACTAGTTCTTACGTTACATAAATAGCTGTTGCACTCCGCAGAGTACATAAACAAAAGCAGTTACATTTTATTGCATACATATCTGTGGCCCAGATCTAACACTTCAACAAACACAAGACAGAGTTTAATAGGCGACAATACATATTCTGTAATATGTAGTTCCTTAATTCCTATTTATCACACATTGCAGATGTCTATCTAATGAAATATTAGAAAACTTGTAAATAACGTTTATTATAATTCTATGGTTGTGTGCACCGAAGTTTCTGGTTATCAAACCCTCTAACGATCTTAATGTAAGAAAAGTTTGCTTTATTTCCTTTGTACTTATGTTGTAATCAAGTTCATTAAAGAGCACACTAAATACCCTTATTACTTTCTCCACTACGTTTAGTAAAGTATAGGAACTATTTACTCCACCCAAAAATTCGAAGTCGAGATTTTACTGGAAATATATGTTTTGAAGCCCACTGAATAAAAAAAAAAAGCGTTTTAGAAAAAGGTCCGTGTGTGTGTGTCTGTCTGTCAGTCTCTGGAGAGCATAACTCAAAAGCGAAAAGTCGGTTAGAAACCAATGTTGGTATTTAAGTTTAATGTCTTTCAAGAATGCGACACGAAAATTGCTTCGCCCTAAACTACCCTTTACATGGAAAATTTTTCGAAAATTTTGATTAAAATGCCATATGTCTGAGATATTTTTATTTCAAATGAAATGTATATCTTGAAGTTTCTGACTATAGCCCATGAAGTCCAATTTACTCTGGATGACTTTTGCATAACTGGTAAACCGTAAGAGATAAACCAAATCTTACTATACAAAAATGTAGACCTTGCTAAAACACATAATTTATATCTCAATATATATATTTTTTATAGAGTGAACCATTTCGGAGATATTCCTCGTTATTCCTTCTGTCAGATGGAACATCGCTATTCATTTTTTATATGTTAACCGTGCAAAGAGAACGGAATTTGAAAGCTTTAAAGTATTTTAGTATCGCTCAAAGTCTACTGAATTCCCATATTCCCATTGTACGTGCAAAAAAGGAGCAATAAGGTAATTTCTGCAAATGTTTATCTCGACTAACACGAAGAAAAGAGAAGAATAAGAGTTTGTAAGCATGGTTAGTACAAGAGTAGAGAAACTCATATGAGTACAGCACATCAGATTTTTTGCTACGCCATTCGCACTAAATGTTGATTCGGTTCCTGCAGGCTACAGTTAGAAATTAGTGACCTACTAATCTTTTCCTGGTATACGATTTCCGTGACTGCATAATAACGCAGCTAAATCTTGTGTACGTTCGGTGCTGCTTATATGTGTGAGCAGGTCTACATATTAAAGTTGAGAAAACACGGACATCAAAGCAACGTCTCTGATGAAAATCTTAATGCAGTGGTAAATATTCATAGGCTGGTCAACAGAAAACTAACCAACAAAAAATAAGACCTGTAATTTAAGTTTCAATTTAATATTCCCTTATTTCATAATGTAAATATTACTTATTTATAATTTATCATCACTTAGACCTTTCTTGTTCTAATTGTGTTATCTCTCATGAGGTTTATATTATGAAATATAATTTTGTTGTGTTACGTTTAAGAGTTCATCATTTTAATGTAGAAAAGCCGTTTCTGTTTTGCTGGTAAACTCTCTGCATAAGATACTTAAATTCTTCAAGTAGATAAACAGAGAGAATATATTCAGTAGCAAGAGTGACACAGAACTATATATGATAAATTTTTTAAAATATTGGTTCAGTATATTGACCTCCTGTATGGTTAGTTGTGTCTTTAATAAAGCGCGCCACTGAGAGCCGCGCTGAGGCTCTAAACTAGCGGCGAGCCAAAGCAAGGCTGGATATGGTAAACCCTACTGGTGCCTGCTGGATGTCACCTCCATTGTCCACATTGTTGTGTCAGAAACTTTCATAAGATGTATCAGGTGTTTACTATTATTTACTTTTTTGATGTCTATGTGCATATAATGTGAGCCCAGATACGTAAATAATGTAAGATTATCCAATGTCTGTGCTACGAATGTCTTGATATATTTGCTGTTAAATACCTCAACATTATTGAAAGTTTATGTTTTGGTTTTCCTTTCATACACTACCATTTCCTATTCTTTATTACAAACAAGTTAGTTCCCTTTGATGTGGACATTAAAACTAAGGGTCCACATACTGCAGAGCGGATATGGGATAGATTCTATACCAGGTGCAGCTTATTGAATACTTCTGGCATATGATCACAAACACATTAAAAAGGTGAGGAAATATACTCTGTACCTATTTTCCTTCGGGTCACTCACCTTTCCTTATATTCCCGCAGTGTTCTAATAAAGCTTCCTCACAAACCCTCCACCCATAATTTGAGCTAGAGTGCTCAAAAACAGTCAACGCTTTACAAAAGTCTACGAAAGTTGAGTGTAGTGTTTCCCTTTTCCGCATTCCTTCTCTCTGTCTCTCTCTCTCTCTCTCTCTGAAAGAAGCGTTAACCCTTATATCCAGCATTTTTGTGTTCCCCTTTTTATAATACGTATATTGGACGTATAAGTTAACTACAGTATAGCATAAGAAGTTATTGAGAGCAAAAGTTCAAAGCATAGCTGATTTTAGAATACCAAGCCTTCCGAGTGAAAGGTTTTAAGCAGCTATACAGGGTGGAAGGGAAGTCATTAACCCTCAGCTCTCTTGGCTTCGTTCAAAATGTCAAGCGGAATGCTATCCATTATTTCCAACAGTTTTATCAGAGTGACTCTGGTTTTATCATCCCCTCCATTTCCCTTTGTAAGTGTTAAAATAAATGAAATATCTGCTTAGCAACCATATTACGTCATACATCTGCGATATATATATATTTTTTTTCTCTACTACGTATAGTAAGTAGAGGAAGTATTGTGTTTGATCCAAAATTTTGATGTCGATATTTCACCGGGAATATATGTTTTGAGACCCCTTAATCCAAAAATGCAGCTTTAGATAAAGGACCGTGTGTGTGTGTGTTTGTGTGTGTTTGTGTGTGTTTGTGTGTGTTTGTGTGTGTGTTTGTGTGTGTGTTTGTGTTTGTGTGTGTGTTTGTGTGTGTGTTTGTGTGTGTATGTGTGTGTGTTTGTGTGTTTGTGACCAGCACAAAAACAAGTCGGCTAGAAGCCCAAGATGGTATTTAAATTTAATATCCTTAAAGGATGTGATTCGAAGACTTTCAAGAAAATTCCTGCACTCTAAAATACCCCTTATGTGGAAAATGATTTTGTCAAAAATGGCTCTAAGTATTTTTATTAAAATGCCATATCTTTAAAATAATTTATATAAATGAAATGTAAATTTTGAATCTACTGGCTATAACCTATGTATTCCTGTTTATTCCTGATGACTTTTGCATATCTGGCAAACAGTAAAACATAGAGCAAATCTTACTGTTCAAAAATATAGATCATGCTAAAACACACAGTTTATGCCCAAAATATTTTTTTCGTGGAGTGAACCATTTCAGAGTGTTCCCTTGTTATTTTGGTGATTTTTTTAATATTAAAACTTTTCTCAAATGGAAGGCTATTACAAGCTTTTTAACGGAATTTCAGAACGTTAGTAGATTAGACTATCACTCAAAGCTTAATATATTCCTATCTTCCTCTTCCATCTCAAGAAATTAAGGAATAAGATGATTTCTGCAAATGTTTATTTCAACAAACATGAAGAAGATATAGGAATAAGAGTTTGTAAGAATAGTTAGTACAAAAGTAGAGAAAGTCATGTGAGTACAACACATCAAATTTTTCATTTAGCAAATTTATTTGATATTTTTACGTATTTAATGCCAAAAATGCATGAAATGTTATACGTAACACGTGCATAATCTTATCACTGTGACACTTGGAAAAATAATAGTAAATATATATTGTAACAAATTTACCAAATCTTTTTATTTTCTCAAGCTTCAAGTACAGCCACACTACTAGTTTCTGTCTCTTAATCTTTCCAAACTCTCACACCATACTAGTTTCTGTCTCTTCATCTTCAACAACTCAAACTGTCTCTCTGGCAACCTCCTTGAAAATCAAAGAGTCTTAATGACATGGAGAAGCCATGTCACACTGCTCCCTCCTCAGAGCTGGTCGTCCCGACCAGCACTATCACTGCGGCATCTCCCTTGCGCCCCGGTGGATTAACCCATCGAACCTCTTCTCCTGGTGGTCCACGAGGGCCTGGTGGTCCTGGTATACCTTGAGGTCCTGGGTTTCCATCTCTTCCAGGCATACCTTTAGTTCCAGGTTCACCATCTTTTCCCGACAATCCTGGAGGTCCAGTCATGCCTTTGTCTCCTGGAGGTCGCTGAGGTCCAGGTAACCCTTGTAGACCAATGAGACCACGGTGTCCTTTTGCACCCTTTGGACCTTCTTCTCCTCTATCACCCTTACCTCCCTCTGGCCCTGGAGGTCCTGGCTTTCCTCTAGCTCCCTGTGGCCCTTCTACACCCTGTGGTCCAGTTTCTCCTCGAAGACCCCGTTCTCCTGCTGGTCCTGGAGGTCCATTTGGACCAGGTGGCCCTGGAAGACCTGGTGCCCCTGGAGTTCCCGGAGGTCCTGAAGGTCCTACAGGTCCCTTATCTCCCGGTCTTCCTGCAATACCAGGTGTTCCTGCTTTACCTGGTGCTCCCTCTGGTCCCTGTTCTCCAATTGGTCCCGGTGGTCCTAGAGGTCCTGCAATACCTTGTGGTCCTGGAGGTCCTTCACTGCCTGGCTTCCCTGGTGGACCTGTCTCACCTTGTGCACCTCTCTGACCTCTGAGGCCAGCAGGTCCTGTTGGGCCGGGTAATCCTGGAAGTCCTCTGTCTCCTGGAGGGCCCTGTGGACCAGGTTGTCCTGGAGCTCCATGTTGTCCTTGAGAGCCTGAGTCACCCTTAGGTCCTTCAGGTCCTGGTGCACCAGCTTGTCCTGGAGGTCCTGGATTGCCCTGTTCACCTTTCATTCCTGGGAATCCACGTTCACCCTTCATTCCAGGCAAGCCTACCAGACCCTGAGGGCCAGGGAATCCTTGTAAACCTTGAGGGCCAGTAGGACCTCGCTCTCCAGGGGGCACGATCCTAGGTATCGCTGTTGGATAGTGTCCCTTGGTCCAGGTAGGACGATGTATGCCATCCTGCTTCGAAATTCTGCAACAGTACCGCCGGTCTTGACGGTCCCTCGTCCAGTTGCCCTTCTTCCTGGTGTGTTGACGGGCCATCCTGCGCACTTTGAAACGGCTCACTGGGTACCATGTCCGCCGACCTCTCTGGCGCACCTTCGCAGCCACCTTGCTTCCGATGGGTCCGGCAACAAACCCCACCACATCCGCGCGAGTCGCGTCCACCGCTGCACTCGTGTTCACTCGTGCTCGGCACGGCCTCTCCTGTATCCTGCCGTCCACGATGATGTCCACCATTCTTCCGTTCACGGCACTATGCGTCAGGTGATTGGATGGCCCCGACGGTCCCCCCATGTCACACGCCAAGTCGGTTCTCGCGTGTTGCTCGTTTGCTTGTGCGCTTCCCTGCTGATCGTCCGAAACGGGCGCAACTGTCGCCTCGGCCACTAGGTGCTCCCTCCCCGGCTCCGCGCTATTCCGTCTGCCCCTGGCATCCAGTACTTTGACGCTCTCGTCAACTCCTACTACCAGGGCGCCAAGACGTTCCCCGTCGTCCTCCACGACGTCCACGTGCTGGCAGAGGTCTTCCACCTTTTCGCCGAGTTCTTCCACGCCTTCCGTCACGCCAGCCAGTTGCCCGTCAATTTTCGCCGATAGCTCCGTCTTCATCTCTTTCAGCTCGGCAGCGAGGTTGTCGTTTCTCGTTTCCATTTTGGCAAATAATTCTTTCATCATTGCCATCATCCTGGTTTCCGAATATCCCTCCATCCCACTTCTGACACCAAATGTAACAAATTTACCAAATCTATTTATTTTCTCAAGCTTCAAGTACAGCCACACTACTAGTTTCTGTCTCTTAATCTTTCCAAACTCTCACACCATACTAGTTTCTGTCTCTTCATCTTCAACAACTCAAACTGTCTCTCTGGCAACCTCCTTGAAAATCAAAGAGTCTTAATGACATGGAGAAGCCATGTCACAATATCCATGTCACAACCAGTTGGATTATAAACTAGTTACATAAATAATTATTCCAAATGCTGCTCAAGTTACGTTCTTCCTCTTGTTCTAATTCTTGAATGCATAAATCTTTGAGAGTAGTCATTGGACTCTTGGGCATAGGCAGACTTTTCTCCAGGGGGGGGGGCACACGTTGCAAGTTTGCAATCAGATAATATTAGTTCATTATTTTGCTGTCAAACGTTATGGCATTTGTTGCGGATAGGCGTATTAGTTTGTGCTACGTAAAATTGTTATTTACATCAAAATTAAAATGATAGTTTAACACTCAGTAATTGATTGCCCATTACGTTCATTGGCTTCCAAGTGGGGCCGCGCCCCCCCTTGCCGCCCCCCTTCGTGATGCCCATGATTCGATTATTCTTCTTTTGTAGATGTTCTTTATTTTGTTTTCACTGTACCTTCCTTTTCTTCTTTAGCCCGGTACAGACCTGAACTTACGATTATGAAAGTTTATGTCTCAACCGTTGAAAAAGAGAGAAAAAAGTGCTATCACAGCTTCTCATTAAGACACCCAGCTCTTTGCAGCTAACACTTCATCCCAATTTTGAAAAAACACCTGAATTACCATGAGGGAGATGTTTTGCTGGGGTTGTGTACTTTAAGAATATAACATATACCTGCCAAAAATATCACCGTTTGTAATAGAACAATAATAAGCATAAATATCTGATGTAGTTCACTCAAATAAGTTTCTCTATTTTTGTACTAACTATTCTTACAAACCCTTATTGCTTCATATTAGTCGAGATAAACATTTTTGCTAATTTATTGCTAACTTTCTTGTAGATGCAAGACAAATAAGGGAATATAATAGGCGATAGTCAAATGTTTTAAAGCTTTGGGGCTCTGAAATTCGGTTCTGTTTGCACGGCCAAGTTTAGGTATTGCAAACCTCGCATAAATAACAAGGAAAATTTCCACAATGGTTCACTCTACAAAACAAACAAAGAAGAAAAAAAAAAAAATCAGATGTGTTGCACTCACTTGACTTTCTCTACTTTTGTACTAACCATTCTTACAAATTCTTGTTCTTATATCTTCTACGTGTTAGTTGAGATAAACATTTGCAGAAATTATGTTTTTGTTTATTTCCTTGTAGGTGCAAGGGGAATAGTAGAATACAGTGGGGTTTTGAGCGATAGTCAGATCTTTTAAAGCTTTGATTTCCCGTTCCCTTTGCACGCATAACAGTAAAAAAAAATGAACAGCGATGTTCCATTTCACGAAAGTTTTCCGAAAGTCACACACATAACAAGGAATATCTTCGAAATGGTTCACCCTTCAAGAAAATTAATTTTGACATAAATTGTGTATTTCAGTGAAATCTACATTTTTTGTACATTGCCAGAAAATTCAAGATATGCATTTCATTTGTCATAAAAATATCTCAAACATATGACATTTTAATCAAAGTCGTTAGAGCGATTTTCAAGAAAATCAAAATTTTCGAAACATTTTCCATGTAAAGGGTAGTTTAGGGTGGGGCTGTTTTCTTCAAAATCTTCGTGTCACATCATTAAACTTAAATACCAACTTTAGTTTTTAACCGACTTTTCGTGTTTGAGTTATGCTGTTCACAGACACACAGACACACACACGGACCTTTGTCTAAAAATGCTTTTTTGTTTTGGATTCAAGGGTTCTCAAAACATATATTTCCGGTGAAATCTCGACATCGAATTTTTGGGTGGAATACAATACTTCCCCTACTTACCAGTAGAGAAAGTAAAAATGTATTTGTGGTAGAGCATTCAAAATATACATTTCATTTCTCACAAAATATCTTAAACGTATGCCATTGTTAGAGCCATTTTTGAAAAAAAAATTCATAATTTAAGATGTTCTCTGTAAAGGGTAGTTTAGGGTGGAAGGTTTACACTGAACAACAAATTCCAACATTTGTTTTTGCACTCGAACGAAATAGGCGACTTTGTACATTATATTAGCTATGCTGAACTCAAATCTGAAATCCAAAATTCTCTATCACGTACCGTTTTTTCGACGAATTGGTTTCAATGTTTTTAAATAATAACGCATAAATTAGATGCAATTAAAATATTGTAATCAATCCTGAGGTGAAATAATTTCGTATAGCTCAACATTATAACGAAAAACTTATGTAGGATCCATAAATTACGGTTAAAGTGAACTAACAATCCATGTAACTGTAATGCAAAAGCTTAAACATATTAATTTTACTCAATTTTTTAAAAATTACTTTCGAGAAGATTTCCGCTTGCAGCTGAAATCAGGAACCTCCCTTATGAGCTGCCAACATTAGTCCAAGTGCGAGTGCAGAAAATGTATTTTTAAGGACATATTGCACCCTAAATTTTTTATGCCTTTAGCATGTTCTCAATAATTTCCTTTTAGCTGTAAGCTTTTGTATTTCCCAGGAAATTTGCGCACATGGTCTTGAATCCCACCCATGCTGCTTTCTCCTTTTCGGAAAGTAGTTCTTCAAAATGCCTGTCTTCCACCAATTTGTATATTTGTGGGCCAATAAAAATATCTTCTTTTAATTTTGCTTCACTTATTCTTGGAAGCTCTTCTTTCAAATACCGAAAACCCCTACTCTCTCTGTTCAAAGCCTTTAGAAAATTTGTTGTTAAGCCTAACTTAATGTGAAGCGGCGGTAGCAAAAGTTTGTCTTTTCACCCTATATTAAAACAGGTCACTCAGTTGATTTATAAGTTTTTCTTTAGCCCGACTGTCCCACTCACATACAAAACAAAACTTGGTGAAAGCACTCTGCGTTGCCAGGAGTAACCCTATGACATTTAAATCTCCTCAGATTTGCCATTCATACTTTGCATAGTTGATAGCTTCCAACACTATCTTCAAATTCAATATGTTTCTTTCATCTGGACAGCATGAGTTATAAGGGTTGAAGGATAAGAGTTATCTACCATTATGTAATTAAACTGCCTTTAAACTGAACTTCGTCGAATCAATGAAAAGACGCCATTCGGATGGCTTGTAATTGTCACTCAGTTGTTCCATGAGCTCATTAACAAAGAATACCTTTCAAAGAAGTCATGTTTTAGGTTTCTTGTCAAAATGCTGGAGTTACCTCGCCTGCAACAAAACTCTTACCAGCCTTGAACGGCGACAGATGTTGAGAGGGTGAGCTGACCGATATAGGTTGCGGGGGTGGGAGTGGCGTAGCGCAGCGGATTTTTGAAAATCACAAAAAGGGAAATATCGAGAAAACGTTAGGTGATATCACAAAACGATTTCAGTTCTGAAATTCGTGCTTAAAAATCTATTACAATCGCCTATTTTTGATCAGGTGCAAATTTCAGTGTTGTACAGTGTTGTCGTCAAAATCTTCGTGTCGCATCGTGAAAGATATGAAACTTAAATACTAACTTTGGCTTTTAACCGACTTTTCTTTCTGAATTATGCTGTTCAAAGACAGACACAAACACACAAGCACACGGTCACTCACACACGCACACATATACATACACATGGTCACATCTTCACATATACACACACTCTCACACACACATACACACTCTCTCTCAGACACACACACACACATACTCACACACATACACATACACACTCTCAGACACACACACTCTCACACACATACACACACACACACTCTCTCTCAGACACAGACGCAAACACTCTCAGACACACACACATACACACACTCACACACGTCGCAGACACACTCTCAGACACACACACACTCTCACACACATACTCACACACATACATACACATGGTCACACATCTTCACATATACACACACTCTCACACACACATACACACTCTCTCTCAGACACACACACACATACTCACACACATACACATACACACTCTCAGACACACACACACTCTCACACACATACTCACACACACACACACACACACACACACACACACACACACACACACTCTCTCAGACACAGACGCAAACACTCTCAGACACACACACATACACACACTCACACACGTCGCAGACACACTCTCAGACACACACACACTCTCACACACATACTCACACACACAGACACACTCTCAGACACAGACGCAAACACTCTCAGACGCACACACATACACACACTCACACACTCACACACGTCGCAGACACTCTCAGACACACACACTCTCACACACGTCTTACACACACACACACTCTCACACACATTCTCAGACATACGCACATACACACACGCGCGCGCACTCACACACATACTCACACACATTCTCATACACACACGCCCCACACACAACGCATACTTACAAACATACCCACAAAGACATCACACAGGCATACTCGCACTCTGATACACTTACACTCACACACGTACTCAGACATACTCACACTCAGATACACTTACACTCACACATACTGACACTCTCATACACTTACCCCACACACACATACTCACACACATGCTCACACACATACTCACACACACACTCACACACATACTTACACACGTCACACACACACACGCCACACACACGCACCACACACACACACACACGCACCACACACACTCTCAGGCATACTCACAAACATTCTCATAAAGACATACACAGGCATACCCACACTCTCATATACTCACACTCAGATACACTTAAACTCACACATACACTCTCACACACTTACACACACATACACTCACACACCCTGTTAATAGATGACGAGTACAGAAATTCCGGTGGGTATTGCACATCAGGTTGGTCTGAGTGATACAGTCGCTCGAGGCGTATGTTTGCAAATATTACCTTGTGGTTTTTCTCATCGCCTATGGTAGTTTATGTAAAGTTCATTGATTACGAATATTTATAATTGATAGCTGCACCACTAGATCCTCGAAAAGAGTTGTAGTTGGAAAACCTTGCAGTTTTATCATTAACGTCCAGACCAATCAACAAACATTGGAAAAGTGCGGGTACTAAGCAAATGTGGAACAGTAACACGAAAGCAGCTAGAAGCGAAAATCCAATTATGAGGTACACACCTACATGTGGATATCCTTTGATATCATATGTGCCTTACAGACGCGCGAATATTGATTCGTCGACTTTGGGGAAAAATTCACAAACGGCAAATACATGAAAATCAGCGTTAACAAACTCCGAGGCATCAATTAATGGTTTCCCTGTTTACTTGGACTTGCAAATGGAAACACGTGTGCAAACATATAAATACATAGTATCACCTGTCAAATGGATTAATCCTCCTCTCTGAAGAGCAGTGTTTAATGTTTACTTCATTTTGAACCTAACATGTAACCTATCCATGTGCACTCATATAATTATAATTATTACTTTATTATTATTATTATTATTATTATTATTATTATTATTATTATTATTATTATTATTATTATTATTATTATTATTATTATTATTATTATTATTATTATTATTATTATTATTATTATTATTATTATTATTATTATTATTATTATTATTATTATTATTATTATTATTATTATTATTATTATTATTATTATTATTATTATTATTATTGTCACTGTCACTATGCCTCTTGTGTCCCTTGTGTCTCTCTTGTGTCTCTCTTGTGTCTCTCTTGTGTCTCTTGTGTCTCTTGTGTCTCTTGTGTCTCTTGCGTCTCTGTGTGTCTCTTGTGTCTCTGTGTGTCTTTTGTGTCTTTTGTGTCTCTTGTGTCTCTGTCATTATTATTATTATTATTATTATTATTATTATTATTATTATTATTATTATTATTATTATTATTATTATTATTATTATTATTATTATTATTATTATTATTATTATTATTATTATTATTATTATTATTATTATTATTATTATTATTATTATTGTCGCTGTCACTGTGTCTCTTGTGTCTCTTGTGTCTCTCTCTCTGTCTCTCTGTCTCTGTCATCATCATCATCATTATTATTATTATTATTATTATTATTATTATTATTATTATTATTATTATTATTATTATTATTATTATTATTATTATTATTATTATTATTATTATTATTATTATTATTATTATTATTATTATTATTATTATTATTATTATTATTATTATTATTATTATTATTATTATTATTATTATTATTATTATTATTATTATTATTATTATTGTTATTATTATTATTAGCCTATTCCTGAACGTATCCATCCTAAATAAACTGCGTTTAGCTGCTTTTTACTTTCTCTGCTACATACGTATAGTAAAGTAGAGGAAGAGGAAGTATTGTATTCCACCCAAAAATTCGATGTCGATATTTCACCGGAAAGCAGAAATTGAAGGAACGGTCTTCCTGACCACATATCCGTCTTCGTCTCTACTGTTTACGTGGCCATTGTGACCACTATTCTATTTGCGGCAATAATATATTATAATTTTGAAATAAAATACTTGCAGAATCACCTCAGAAGTATCGTAATTTTAATATATTTTTACTTTCTGTACTATCTAAGTATAGTAACCCGGGGAAGTATTGTATTCGCGCCAAGATTCTATTTCGAGATTTCGCCGGAAATATGTTTTAGGCCCCGGAATTTAAAATGAATCTTTTTAGAAAAAAAAGTCCATGTGTACACGCGCGCGTGTGTACGTGTGTCGTGAACAGCATAGCTCAAAAAGGTAAAGACACTTAAAAGCAAAGTTGGTATTTAAATTTAATATTCTTCAAGGGTGAAGAAAATTCCTCCATCATAAACTAACCTTTACACGGAAACGTTCTCGAAAGTTTTTATTTTATCAAATTAAATTGATTAAAGTGCGGTATGTTTAAGATATTTTTATGGAAAATGAAATGTATATTTTGAATTTCTGGCTATAATCAATGTAGGCCTGTTTAATTTTGATGACTTTTGTATAACTGATAAACCGCAAGATAAATAATATATTTTTAAGTAATATTCCATGTTATTTTTTAGAATTTTGTAACACTTATAGGCATTCTCAAATGGGAAGTCATAATGTGACCACGCTTAAAATATTTGACAATCGTTTAAGGCCTACTTTAGGTATTCCCTTGCAGCTAAAATAAAACCAGTAATCAGATAATTTTTACAACTGTCTATCTGGATTAAAATGAAGTAGCGAGAGCAATAAATGTTTGTAAGAATATTTTCTCCAAGAGTAAAGAAGATAATGTGAGTGCAACACATCCGATTTTTATTTTTTCTATCCTTTGTCTATAGTAGGTAAACAAAATATTGTATTCCATGCAAAAATACAAAATTAAAATTTTGGCGAAAATGCATATTTTATTTCATAAAGCCAAGAACCACAAACACACATATTTCAAGTCTGTAAACTCGGTGTCTATTTAGTAACATCTCAAAATTCGTACTCAAGTAATACACCCTTTAAGGACGCCAGCTGAAGAAATCCAAACAACTTTTTAAATCGACATCTTTTGCTGTTGTAATTTTTATTGTCTTATAGCTTAAGTATTCATATTCACATTAGAGATTATTTTTATTCTGAATTTTCTGTGCATAGCTTTCCATTTTCCAGAATTGCACACACCTTAGAACTTTAATATCGTTGTTTGTATATCGTTGCTGCTTGCTAAGGGGTGCTTCTGAAATTCCGTTCTCTTTGCAAGGCCAAGAGATAAAAAGCAGATAACATATTTCTAATTGAGAAAAACATAACTATTGGTGAAGTCCCGCAAATAATAAAGGGTATCTGAGGAACGGTTCACTAAAAAAAAAGACTATTGTCCATAAATGTGTTTTAACGAGACACTCATTTTTACTTTCTCTCCTGGTAAGTAGGGGAATTCGATGTCGAGATTTCACCAGAAATATATCTTTTGAGACCCCCTGAATCCAAAAAACATTTTTAGAAAAAAGTCTATGTGTGTGTCTGTGGACAGCATAACTCAAAAACGAAAAGTCGGTTAGAAACGATAGTGTAATGTCTTTTAAGGATGCAACACGAAGATTTTGAAGAAAATAGCCCCACGCTAAACTACCCTTTACATGGAAAATTTTGATTTTCTTGAAAATGGCTCTAACGATTTTGATTAAAATGTCATATGTTTGAGATATTTTGATGACAAATGCAATGTATATCTTGAATTTTCTGTAGTCGTATTTACGCTGGACGACTTTTGCATAACTGGTAAACTGTTAGAGATAGACCAAATCATACTCCATACAAAATGTAGATCTTGCTAAAATACACAATTTATGTCTGAATAAATTTTTTTGTAGAGTGAACTATTTCGGAGATTTTCCCTGTTATGTGTGTGAGTTTCGGAAAACTTAAAACTTTCGTGAAGTGGAACATCGTTGTTCGGTTTGTTATGTGTTAAGTGTGCAAAGAGAACAGAATCTCAAAGCTTTAAAAGATTTGACTATCGCTCAAAGACTACTGTATTCTAACATTCCTCTTGTACGTACAAGGAAATAAGCAATAAGATAATTTGTACAAATGTTTATCTCAACTAACACGAAGAAGATAAAGGCATGAGTTTGTAAGAATGGTTAGTACAAGAGTAGAGAAAGTCATGTGAGTGCAACACCTCAAAGACGTTGTATCTTAGTATTTACTATTTATGCAAAAGTCATCCAGAAAGAACATCTGGGGTTATCACAGGAAATTAAAGTTATGACTTAGAAACTGTTTGTGTCCATCACTCGATACTGACTGTCTGGTTGTGTTTGTACACGTCACAAGCAAGAGTTGGTTCACCCTCTGCTAATTACTAAGCATCTCCAAAGAGACAAGGTTGGATATCGCTGATATACAGTAACCTACTTCATAATAACTGAGAAATTTCTTCGGAAACCTTTCAAAGGTTACTCTAGGATCTAGTTTCTTCTCTACTTATTACGTCATCAAACCTGGGTCATTCCAGCTGAAAGCTAAATCTAAGTTACTTCAATTGTTCCTACTCTGAGAATTATCACACATTTTCTCTACTGCTACGAGTAGCAATAACGTACAAGAATACCACCAATTGTCTAATATCTATTTCTTATATATGCTATGCATCTCTTTCTCTTGAATAGTTTTGTTTCCCTGATATATAGTCGCTAGTATATTTTGCTTATCAGTTTCAGAATGTCATCAAGAAATGGATCCAGACACACAATTTATGTTTTAGCTTCAATAGCAACATGTCCATGACCTGGAGCAACTCTGGTGAGATTGTGTGCTCTGTTTTCTACAGATGAACCAGACTTTATTGTACTCTTCGAACTTCCATCACTTCCACAGTAGAAATCATTTCTTATTTCTGTACACACACCATCTAGTTAACCCAGGGTACTTGATTTTACACATAGCACTATTCTGGACAGAATCAGGATTCCCTCCTTCTTCCCATCCACACTTCATCCTCCTCCACCTCCTCTTCCCTCACTTCTTCCTCCATCTGTTCCTGTTTCTCCTCCTTCTCTGCTTCTGCTTCTCTTCCTCCTCCATCTGCTTCCCTTCTTCCTCCTGTTCATGCTCCTCCCCTTCTACCTCCTCCGCTTCTTCCTCCTCTTTTTCCTCCCCTCCTTTTCCTAGTACTTCCTTTTTTGCTCCTCCCCCTTTTCCCTCCTCACCCATTTTCCTCCACCTCTTTTTCCTCCCCTCCGCTTTTTCCACCTTCTCTGTTTACTACTACTCCTTTCTTTCCTCCTCGTTTTCCTTGTCTTCTTTTTCCTCCTTCTCTTTTGGCTCCTCTTCCTCTTTCTCTCCTGCTCATCCTTTTCCTTCACCTCATCCTTTTGCTCCTCTAGTTTCTCCTGCTCCTCTTATTTTCTTCCTCCCGTTTTTCTTCTCGTTTTTTCCTCCTCTTTATCCTTCTCCTCTTTTTCTTTCTACTGTTTTTTCTCCTATTTCTCTTATTCCTTCTCCTTCACTCCGCTTTTCCCTCCTACTCTTTTTCTTCCTCCTCTTTTTCCTCCTATCCCTATTTTTCCACCTTTTCCGCCTCCTCCTTTTATTCCTCCTCTTTTTCCTCCTGTTCTTCTTCCTCTTCTTTAGATCCTCTGTTTCTTCTTCCTCCTATTCTTCGTTTTCTTTTTTCTCCTCTATACCAAGTTCAGTCTTAGGTTTGTCCGCGTCAAAACAAACCCACGTGATCAGTGCACCGTGGTACAACACGGTAGCAATGCATGCAGGGAAGTAGTCCCATCCTAGTAATCTGAGTTTTAGAATGAATTTATCGTTAAATGATATAATATTCTACACAAATACCTGAGAGGTTGATTAACGCTGATGTATACTGATAAACAGAGCTACAAGTCCCAACATGCAACTCGTGTGAATTACCTGATATCAGAGTATTGTTTACAGCCAGCAGTTGCTATTGTGACTTTTTGGTGTGGGTGTGAAGTAAAGTAGACAGATGTAGTCGAGATAAAGGAACACTTTTATTTCCGTAAACAGTAACTTTGTACATTCGTTGCAATAACAAGAAAGTCTTTTCCGATTCTCCAACAGCACGGCTTCGAACTCGTAACACAAAGAACTAACTCTTCTCCGTCGGCACAACTCTCCACATCGTCTGTCCGTCTCCGTCGGCACGACTACTCAACCTTCACATACGTCTGACTGCCTGCTGTCGCACTTTACCGCTATTTATATCTCCCAGGCACTATATTGGAAAGTTCGGGAAAGCTCAGTTATTTTGCGGTGAAATACAAAGTAGAAGATTCCAGTAGCCTCTATCCTTTTCTCTCTTTCGGCAAGCGCCCCAACAATGCGGCCATGCTCTGTCTCTTTCCTTCGGCTCCTTTGCGGTAGTGCCGACAATAATGCGATGCGTGACACTACGGTTGTCGGCAATTAGATGCGGCGGGCGCGGTGACACTGCTCCCTCCTCAGAGTTGGTCGTCCCGACCAGCACTATCACTGCGGCATCTCCCTTGCGGCCCGGTGGACTAACCCATCGAACCTCTTCTCCAGGAGGCACGATCCTAGGTATCGCTGTTGGATAGTGTCCCTTGGTCCGGGTAGGACGATGTATGCCATCCTGCTTCGAAATTCTGCAACAGTACCGCCGGTCTTGACGGTCCCTCGTCCAGTTGCCCTTCTTCCTGGTGTGTTGACGGGCCATCCTACGCACTTGGAAACGGCTCATTGGGTACCGTGTCCGCCGACCTCTCTGGCGCACCTTCGCAGCCACCTTGCTTCCGATGGGTCCGGCAACAAACCCCACCACATCCGCGCGAGTCGCGTCCACCGCTGCACTCGTGTTCACTCGTGCTCGGCACGGCCTCTCCTGTATCCTGCCGTCCACGATGATGTCCACCATTCTTCCGTTCACGGCACTATGTGTCAGGTGATTGGATGGCTCCGACGGTCCCCCCATGTCACACGCCAAGTCGGTTCTCGCGTGATGCTCGTTTGCTTGTGCGCTTCCCTGCTGATCGTCCTCCACGTCGTATCCTGGTTGGTTACGTACCCGACACACTCCTCCAGAGGATCCTCGACGACGTCCCTGAACTGCCCCGTTGTCTTCCCCGAGACGTACACTTTCGTTATCTGAAACGGGCGCAACTGTCGCCTCGGCCACTAGGTGCTTCCTCCCCGGGTCCGCGCTATTGCGTCTGCCCCTGGCATCCAGTACTTTGACGCTCTCGTCAACTCTTACTACCAGGGCGCCAAGACGTTCCCCGTCGTCCTCCACGACGTCCACATGCTGGCAGAGGTCTTCCACCTTTTCGCCGAGTTCTTCCACGTCTTCCGTCACGCCAATCAGTTCGCCGAGTTGTTCCACGTCTTCCGTCATGCCAATCAGTTCGCCGAGTTGTTCTACGTCTTCCGTCACACCAATCAGTTCGCCGAGTTGTTCCACGTCTTCCGTCACGCCAATCAGTTCGCCGAGTTGTTCCACGTCTTCCGTCACGCCAATCAGTTCGCCGAGTTGTTCCACGTCTTCCGTCACGCCAATCAGTTCGCCGAGTTGTTCCACGTCTTCCCTCACATCATCTGAAACGGGCGCAACTGTCGCCTCGGCCACTAGGTGCTCCCTCCCCGGCTCCGCGCTATTCCGTCTGCCCCTGGCATCCAGTACTTTGACGCTCTCGTCAACTCTTACTACCAGGGCGCCAAGACGTTCCCCGTCGTCCTCCATGACGTCCACGTGCTGGCAGAGGTCTACCACCTTTTCGCCGAGTTCTTCCACGTCTTCCGTCACGCCAGTCAGTTCACCGAGTTGTTCCATCTTCATCTCTTTCAGCTCGGCAGCGAGGTTGTCGTTTGACGTTTCCATTTTGGCAGCGAGGTTATCGTTTGCCGTCTTCATCTCTTTCAGCTCGGCAGCGAGGTTGTCGTATGACGTTTCCATTTTGGCAGCGAGGTTGTCGTTTGCCGTCTTCATTTCTTTCAGCTCGGCGAATAATTCTTTCATCATTGCCATCATCCTGGTTTACGAATCTCCCTCCATCTTGGTTCTAACGTTGCAACTTCTAAAACGGTGTAACGAAACTAACTAGAAGCAATTCGACGAATCCCACTCCTGACACCAGTGTGACTTTTTGGTGTGGGTGTGAAGTAAAGTAGACAGATGTAGTCGAGATAAAGGAACACTTATTTCCGTAAACAGTAACTTTGTACATTCGTTGCAATAACAAGAAAGTCTTTTCCGATTCTCCAACAGCACGGCTTCGAACTCGTAACACAAAGAACTAACTCTTCTCCGTCGGCACAACTCTCCACATCGTCTGTCCGTCTCCGTCGGCACGACTACTCAACCTTCGCACTTTACCGCTATTTATATCTCCCAGGCACTATATTGGAAAGTTCGGGAAAGCTCAGTTATTTTGCGGTGAAATACAAAGTAGAAGATTCCAGTAGCCTCTATCCTTTTCTCTCTTTCGGCAAGCGCCCCAACAATGCGGCCATGCTCTGTCTCTTTCCTTCGGCTCCTTTGCGGTAGTGCCGACAATAATGCGATGCGTGACACTACGGTTGTCGGCAATTAGATGCGGCGGGCGCGGTGACACTATTTAGAATCATGGCGGACGGCCACGATGAATTTGCTCTTGCGTCTTCGTCGACTTATGTAAAGCATAAGGCGGGAAAACAATTGACTAGTGGTGAAAAAACAATAGTGTTGAACGTGTATTATAAGTTGTGTGAGAAATATCCAACTGTTCCCATCAAAGAAGTAGTGAAATTAACTTCAGAGTTCACCGGTGTTTCGAGTACCAGTATAAACAGTGCTCGTAAAGAAAAAGCTGAAACAGGAATGGTGGTTACACCCGGGAAAACCAAAGTGTGTGAAATACGCCATGCAAGAATGTGACGAGTTTGTTAAAAACGCAATTCGTGTCACAGTGCACAATTTCTTTTTTTAAAAATGAACCGCCAACAATTGACAAAGTGCTACAACAGGTTAATGCTGATCCAGACTTGCCTAATTTTAGAAGAACCACCATTTATTAAAGTTAATTATTAAAATTATGACATGTGCATCGTTTATTTTGTTGTAACTATCAATCTTATTGTCTCTAGTTACATGTTAGTCACTCTTTAAATTGGCGGAATAAGGTATAATTTCCTTTCTATTACGTACCGCATGCGCTCACCACGTGGTTGTGATGTGACTATTTCTGGCGCGAATGGCGGAAGGATACATTACAACTGTGCACTGGCCACCTGGGTTCAATTTCGCGCGGATCAACCTTAGAATGAATAGATAGTAGTTTCATTTCCTGCTCTTTCCCCTGGTCTTCCTTCTCCCCCCTTTCTTCCTTCTACTCCTCTTCGTCTTCTTCATTATCACTATCTGGCATGTTTTCTTCCTTTTCGTCCAGTTCTTGTACATAATTACAACCACTGCTAAGTTAGCTCGAGGCATTACAGCATAACAAATAACAACATTTTCACCAGTAAAGTTGTAACAGGAATTCAAACTATGGCATCCAAAACAATGATAAATATCCGCGGATGAAGAAATACGTATGAAATAATGTTGAATATCACATCTTATTAGAGTCACCCCTTATAAGAATCTACGTTATTAACACACAAGATGCTCTGAGAGTGGATGACAATACAAATGGAGGAATAGAAGTGAAGAAAAGCAAACATTAGTAACAATATTTTGTAAAAGACTAGTACAAAATTTAATGTTTACGTAAAGTATCAGAAGGTTTTATAATTATTAATCTCCATTCACCATTTAATTTATGTTGTAAAGTTTTTCCATAGGTTGATAGGCGAAACAAACTACTTCAGCTGCTTAGTCAGCCTCTTATGCCATCTAGCTTGTCCCTAGTAATTTAATACAACGGATACATGGACACGTAGTTCAAGCTGTAAACTATGGATGGCCTTAGTTGCGTAGTCACTCTCCTTAACCGTATCACCTATTGGTATTTCTTTAATATTGTAGCGTTTGCTGATCATCTAAGTCAGCTTTTAACTGAAAACTGAGTAAGAAAGAAAATCGGTTACTTTCATTGGCATTCCTTTCTTTATCCACGCTTCTATAAAACGTTCTTAGAAGGGCTTAATGTTGTTTGAGGTAAAACAATTGCAGAAATAGCGTTATTACACTTTAGGCACGAGGCGAGTACCGAACGATTAATATTCAGACTCAAAATAAAGATTGTGTAAATGAACACAAAAGTTATTTCACATAAATGCTGTGTTATTTTTCGGTGAAGTTTTCAGCTATCTCGTTTAATGCGTCCTGAGGAAGCCATACTGTTATTTAATTCCAAAATATTTTGTATTTATCTTAATATATCTGGAAACTGAAAAATCCAGAACTTATAAGGCATCTTACTGAAATTTATGCCCGTTATTATACACAATGGTGTTAAAGTTTTAGTTTTTATTATTATTTAAATATTAACTCATTGTGTAAACTCATTGCACTAATAAACGTGCATCACATGATGCATTTTGCAGTTAATAAGTTTAAAAAGAACCAATTTTTGTATTAATACCTAATCTTTGTCGTGAGGCCCAGCAGAACATTTTATAAATAAATACAAAGTTGCTTCGTGTGCAATATTTTGTGTATGGAGAAATGCTAAAAAGGTTTGTGGGAAAAGAAGCTTTAAGGTTTGCGCATGTCCATTTTAAACTCCACTTTACCTTTTGTTTAAATGTGCCAAATAAAAAAGCATGCCTTCTAAAGATATAAAATTAGTCTGTAATGTGCATTCGGGAGGTCGCGAGTTCGATCCCCGTAGCGGACCTTCCTGCCCCTTGGGTTTTTCGGAGGTTTCCCGGGTCGCCAGGAGAGTGCCGGGAAGGATTTCCATATCCTTCGAATTTCCTGTCCCTCTATTATATTAAATTATTAATTTCATTTAATTCACCTTTCACTCCTTTAGGTTTCTTTACGGGTTGGAAAGGTCGGCGAGGTCACGGTAGGGGGAACAAATGCGCTCTGAAAATCTCGTTCCCCGGATTGGAAGGGGAGTCACTGGTTTCCTGGCCCCCTCCCGATGAGCTGCTACAAGACCGAGAGGGGAGGGGAGGTAAGGCAGCCTCCGCCGGGGTGGAGAAAATGTAGGAATCCTACCACCTGCTCTGTCGTGGCAACGTTCCGGCCGCCCTTAAGATCCCTTCACCTCATCCATCCTCCCGGGAGGCGTCCCTTCTTGGGTACAGCTACTAAAGATCGCCTTTCAGCCGAGGTACTAAGCCCCCATCCACAAGTTGTCATTGAGTCAAAGGTTTAAAGTTAGCATTTTATTATGAAACTAACTTTACACTTTAATTTTTAAGAATTTGTCACATTTCACAGATATATCAAATTGTCGTTTTTACTTTCTCTACTACATACGTATAGCAAGTATTGTATTCCGCCCAAAAACGCGATGTCGAGGTTTCACTGCAAATATGTTTCAAGCCCCTCCCCCCCCCCCCCCCCCTGAATCCAAAAAAGCTAGAAAAAGGTCCTGTGAGTGTGAGTGTGTCTGTGGGCAGCATAACTCAAAAACGAAAAATCTGTTAAAAACCAAAGTTGGTATTTAAGTTGAATATATTTTTAAAGAGGCAACACGAAGATTTTGAACAACATTCCTCCACTCTAAACTACACTTTACATGGAAAAAGATTAGAAAATTTTGATTTTCTCGAAAATTGCTCTAACAATTTTGATTAAAATACCACAGGTTTAAAATATTTCATGACAAACGAAATCTATATTTTGCATTTTCTGGCTGTCGCCCACGTAGTTCTGTTTGGTCCGGATCAGTTTTTCATAACTGGTAAACCATAAGAGATAGACCAAATCTTACTGTAGCAAAATGTAGATGTAGAATTTTGCAATGCTTACATTTTCTTCAAATGAAACATAGTTATTTATTTTTATATCTTAGTCGTGCAAAGAGAACGGAATCTCAAAGCTTTAAAATACTTGACTATCGCTCAAAGCCTACTGTATTCTAATATTCCCTTTACACCTACAAGAAAGCAAACATTAATATAATTTCTGCAAATGTTTATCTCAACTAACATGAAGAGAAAGGAATATATTTTTTCTTAAGCTGAATATACTCATTAATGCAGCCTTTTATCACACCACGGCAGCACTATCTTCACCAAGGCAGATATCACTGACAACTGAAAAGCGACAAGTATGCTTTATAGAAAGTGCAGAGTACAAACCGTACCTTTCGATTTGAGAGAGTGCTGGCAGAAGTAGAGGAATGTTTTAAAGGAAAAAATTACGTTATTTCAGCGGCTCTCTGCTTAACAGTTAATGTGTGTTCGGGACCGGGAGGACGACAGTGCACTTAGTTCATTTGGGACGACCATGAGCACGTATGTATTAATTACACATTCAGCATCCGCCGACAACTCCCTCTAGACATACACGAGCAGCAATGGATTATGGGACAACACGCTTCACAACGTTCCATAGCCCATGTTAAGATATTGAGGTGTCTAGTGTCAAACTCGTGCTATCTTGGGGCATGGAGCCTGAAAACGAACCAAAGTAACTCGAAGATTATAGTTTTAAAAAATCTGATGTGTTGCACTCACATGACTTTCTCTACTCTTGTACTAACCATTCTTACAAACTCTTATTCCCATATCTTCTTTGTATTAGTTGACATGAACATTTGTACAAATTGTCTTATTGCTTATTTCCTTGTAGGTGCAAGGAGAATGTTAGAATACAGTAGGCTTTGTGCGATAGTCAAATGTTTTAAAGCTTTGAGATTGTGTTGTCTTTGCACGCTTAACATATAAAAAAATGAACAACGATGTTCCATGTCACGAAAGTTTTAAGGTTTCCGAAAGTGACACAAATAACAAGGAATATCTCCAAAATGGTTCACTCTACAAAAAACTATATATATATATATTTGGACGTAAATTGCGTGTTTTAGTGAGATCTACATTTGTTTTATATTAAGATTTTGTCTAGCTCTTATGGTTTACCAGTTATGCAAAATTCATCCAGAGTAAACAGGACTACATAGGCTATAGCCAGAAAATACAAAATATACATTTTGTTTGTCATACAAATATCTCACACATGTGACAGTTTAATCAAAATCGTTAGAACCATTTAAAGAAAATAAAAACTTTGGAAAAACTTTTCATGTAAACAGTGGTTCAGGATGGAGCTATTTTCTTCAAAAACTTCGTGTAGCATGCTTGAAGGACTTTAGTCTTAAATACCACCTTTGGTTTTTAACCAACTTTTCGGTTTTGAGTTATGCTACACACACACACACACACACACACACACACACACACACACACGGGAATGACCACTGCCTTGAAACTTTTACCCCACGTTATTCCATTTCACATTGGTGCATTTTTTAATTATTTGTCATCTCAGGGAAACGAACAAAATTCGAGGAAGCCTTGTAAGCTTTTAACACGCCGATAGTGCCAACTTTGTTTTCTTGTGGAATTTGACCATCGCCTCATTCCAGTAGGCCGTGAAGCTGATTCAAGCAAGCAAATACATAGTAGTGATAACAGCTTCACGGGTGATCAGCCGTGTTAAACTTTTAAGTTTAACACGGCTGATCACCCGTGAAGCTGTTATCACTAACGTTCGCCGTGAAAGCTTCAAATCCTACAAATACATAGTACTTTGGCTCGGAGAGTGAACATATCTTCTCATAAACTTCTTGCTGCACATTTATCGGTTCTAAAATATAAATAACCTTTCCTGCCTACATTTTTTTTTTTATTTGCAGCATTTTCATTTTAAGTGTAAGAGTTTTCAGCCACTTCAACAGAATCCATTTAAGATTTTTTTATCAGGTTAATTTGCAACTACTATTCACCACTCATATCATTTTCATCATTACTGATATCCTAATTCAAACTTTGAGCACTCGAATTTCAAAATCAGGGTCTTTGAGCGTCACTTCGCTGGATGGAACAGCACAATTTACAGTTGTTCACAAAACTGTCCCTGACAGAAAAAAATCACGTAGCTAGTGACGTGACGTCTGTCAAACATTACTATTCTCTTGGGCAGTATACAACCAAGACTATCCACCAAAACTTTCTGCAATATCTAAAGTAAGCAAAGATAATAAGGCACTGCAAGTATTAGAAGCCAACTTCTCATAAATAATGCAGGATAGCGTTTCTTTACTTGTACGACGTCTGAGAGCTCAGGTTGCCCTTTGAGGGCTAAAATGTCATAAAGTTGGAGTTAAAGCTTGACCAATTTACAATAACAGAGTTAGAAAAGGCATTTATTTCTCCACTTGCGTATTAGATTTCAAGTATTGAAAGAAATATAGAGGCGAACAGAGAAAAGGTAAACAATCACAAATGACCAAAACCAGAAGTTATTTCTAAGAAACTGGGCAACCTCTTCACGAGGAGATGATCTTGGCTGGGTTGCGTATGGCCACTTCCATTTTATGCATGGTTACCCCTTTAAGGTGAACCCTGCTCCTCTTTGTTCGCTGTGTGACGAACTTTTGTCGCTTTCCTGGCGCAGCTTTGGCATCCTCTGCAACTGCCGTTCAGTCTTGCAGCGGTCCGCGCGGACAATAAACAAGCGGTCGAAAGAATTTAAAAATGGTACCAATTGCAAATACGAATATAAGGATTTAGAATTTTAGATATATAGATATTCCATACCTCTAGGAACTTTTTATACATTTTATTTAATTCTGGTCTTTGTCTCATAGACTGGGTATCCCAAAAGAAACACCGACACCGCTTAGAATGTCGTGCGGGACGGCAAATTGATCGACTTTCAAATAGGAAACGCACTGTTTGAGAACGAACTGTTGTGACAATTTGTTAATATTCGTTCTGGTATCTTAATACGGAATGCAATTCTTTAGCCATCTCTGTACTGGGATGAACGACCTGAGCATGCGCTAAATTCCTCCACAGAGTCCTTAGTGTGCGTCTTACTGCGTTACATGTGTTGTTTCCAGTGCAGTAACATTTTTAGCAGCAGTTAGCCTCGTACTAGCACACAGCAGCTGAAATGGCCGGCTTGAGCTCTGGTACACTTTGATGTAAATGTGCGGAATCCCCTCAACGTCACATAT
This sequence comes from Tenodera sinensis, assembly GCA_030765045.1. Classification (NCBI taxonomy): domain Eukaryota; kingdom Metazoa; phylum Arthropoda; class Insecta; order Mantodea; family Mantidae; genus Tenodera; species Tenodera sinensis. Next base: position 24,916,521 of record CM060972.1, read on the forward strand.
TCAAATAGATGGATTGGTAGAGGCGCACCAGTTGCATGGCTAGCACGCTCGCCAGATCTGACACCTCTTGAATATTTTCTGTGGAGTTGTATGAAGGGTATGATGTAAGACACTCTGGTAACGTCAACGGAGAACCTTATGGCTCGAGTCCACGAAAATCTTCAAAGGCAACCGCACGTATTGGGTCATGTGTATGAGGCTCACCACCGTCGATCTAATTCCAGAGAGCTTTCACCGGTATAAAGATGAACGAATCCGTCGCGAAACCTGTTTGTTCTTGATGTGTCTTAAAGTTCTGGTTATTCACTGTGTTCAACTAGCGAGTGGTAGAGCGAACTGTGTTCAATCCTGATTCTTTCAGAACCCCTGATACGGTAAGCTCAGTTTGAATTATATGTCACTCATCTGTGTAAAAGAATCGCCCTGTAGCTCAGTATAAGATTCATTTTCACAAAATATTACTACTCCTTATAACTAAAGTACCTTCGCTGCATTTACTCTGGTTTATTTAGCTTGTGATAGCGTCAGGTGCATATTAAAATATATTTTTCATACTTAAATTTGCTTTGAGCACTGTAACTTATCACAACGACATAAAAAGGTGCAGAAAATTGTGCTGGGTTAGGTTTTTATTGTTGTATATTTTTACAACGCACGTTCTTTGTAATTAAAAGAAAACAAATGCATATCAGTAAACAAAAGAGTTATTAGTTAATGAACAACATTAATCAATATGTGTACTTTGTAACTTTGGTAAATATGATTTTGATTTCAGGAAACATAGAGAGGGCAAAACAGCGACAGAAATTGAATGTTTGTTTTGTTTTTCTCCAGCCCCAGATAACTCACATTGAAGTCATTTTTTGCCTGAGAGCTTTTCTTCTTTTAAGGCATAATTCCTTAGCGCCGCGAGGATAAAGAATATGACCAAAGAGTTTATTCCCTAGCAGATTTTAATTTCTTTAGAGGGAAAATTTCATTTACCCAACATTCGATTTAGATAGTTCTTTGAAAATTGGAGTAGCTTCTTTCCTAAGCCCTCGAAAATTAGAGTAACAGGCAAAACAGAGGCATTAAGATGCTGATTTCACTTGTTAACTCAACAACTGCAATAAAAATGGACTTTTATTAAGAGTGCAAATATAGATATCATTAGTATTGTGCTAAACTTAATTAAAGGTAAGATTAAAATGTAGTCCGAAAATAAATCATGAAATTACAGAAACAGCGATGCGAGAAATAACGCAGTGTATATTGTATTTTCACAGACTTATTAAATCAACAAGGAAGAAGGACAAAATATTTGGCATACGAATTGTGATTGAGTGTTCTATTTGAGTGTTGAACTACAACAAAAAGAAGTAAAACACATTAAAAACGATTCAGGGCGAATCATTTAGTAGGGAAAATTCACATCTATCCAATACCGCGCCCGAGATATAAGAAAAAGTTATCTAGCACTCTGATTGAAGCTTCACCCAGGCGATATTTAAATCAGTTCCATTAATAACATCGCTCATATATATGGGTGATCCAAAAGACTGTGAACCGGCTGCGCTGTGTTTTGTCTGTACGTATCCTCGACGCTCGTCGCCGACTGCTGCTGTGAAAGAACAGCGCGGGTGAAACCATAGAGCATTTTTAGAACTACTTTTAAAGGCTTTACTTAACAATGTTATTAAAGGAGATGCTGAAACTGGCCACCGTCGTTGTCCACACATTTTTGGCACCTCCTTAGGAAACTATCCATCACTCGCCGTAGTTCACGTTGAGAAATGCTGGCAATTTCCTGGTGGATATTTTGTTGTAATTCTTCCAGGATTGTGGGTGTGCCTTACATAGTTTATGTTTTAACTTACCCCAAAGATAGAAATTGCAAATCACCTGAAAATCTTTCTGCAAATCGCACTTTCACTTGGCGAGCTGACTGAGTTAACACATACGAATCATAAATAAATACGCGCTGTGCAGTAGAAAAGAAATACTGAGCCATAATATATTTTTAACTAAGTAAGGGACATAATAATAAAGCACCCTGTTAATAACTTAACCACTCGATAGTGCGTCAGCTCAATACTGCACTTTCAGACTACAGAAAACAACTCCATCACATGACCTTGTGTACATTAGCTGCGTTATCGTGTTTCCGTTTGCGCAGTGGAAAACCACCGCGCTTCAGATGTTTTGGTCCCTCTCTCTCTCTCTCTCTCTCTCTCTCTCTCTCTCTCTCTCTGTGTTTGTTTGTGTGTGTGTGTGTGTGTGTGTGTGTGTGTGTGTGTGTGTGTGTGTGTGTGTGTGTGTGTGTGCGCACGTGAACTAGCTCTGCAGTATCATACATTAAAAAGTCGCTGCAACATTCAGGTCCCTAAAAAGATCATCTCCAGAAAAAAGGCCCAAATTGTGTGCATTTGTATATATGTGTATGTGCGTGTGTGTACAGTATCACATGAAAACGCAAGGTCTAATGAACACCAAGTGTCTCAACTTTTGTGACACGTCAGCCATTTTCTATATATCAGTTACTATGTTTTGAAATGTCTAATATCTTTGCCATTTCGTACAGTGCTATCGCTATTCAGTTGTTTCACACGATATAAAGAAACATTATGGAACTTTAAGGCCAACATATAGCGACTTAACGTATTCTGATTATCGATATGGTTTTCACTATCCCCCTCAACGAGATGTATTGTGACGTCGAGCTCGACGCACAACAAAGGACGAACAGTTCCAAGCTACTTCACACCACGTGCCATGCCGACGAGTGCGCAAAAGTACCCTTTGGTTAGGCTACCTCGCGCGACTGACTCTCAACAATCGAAGCGGCCGAAACAAAAGGGGTTTCGACAACGTTCGCGAGACTTCCAACTGCGTCATTTCTTGTGTGTGCGTGTGTGGGAGGGTGGGACTTTAGAAAGGTCCGTGTGACGTCATCCCCAGTATATAAGGAGGTCAGAGAAAAATAAAACAGTGAATTACGGGCATTAGTCGGTCAATGTGTCAGCGAGTGAGAGACAGCTGTGTGTGTGTCGTATTGGTACGTCATAAGAAGATTCAACGAGGGACGCGAGTTATTGTGACGTCATTAGGATATGAGAGACAAAGGAAGTGAAAAACGACCGAAATAAATGAGCAAGGTTAAAAGAGTTGTGATAGCCCGAAAGACTGTAGACTGTGTTAACGGCAAGAAGATAACTGTATCTGTCGTAAAATTTTAGAAAACAAACTGATAGAAAAATAACCGGATTGATTAACGATTTTGATTAACTAGGGGTAATAGGAAAATAAGATTTAATCGGAATAATTTGTAGTAGCTGTATAAAAATAAACGATAGTGTGTAGAGAAAGTGATGGCAATTTAATGAACCAGGGCTTTATTTTCCGATATTTCGGCGCAATTTCATATGAAGTAGTTTTTCACACTTACATCATTAGCTATGATTTCCATAGAAATCTGATGCTTATTAGAGCTACACAAACTGTGGATTTAAAAAAAGAACAATACCTATTTTAATCTTGTCAAGCGGTCACGAATCAGTAATCAGTGAACAATGAGTTCAACAGTCGGAAAACGGCCCTTGTGCTATTCAGGTCGTTTGTTGTGCACGTAAAAATGACAATCAGGCACAATTGGAAGTGAAATAAAATGATAAACGATGCTTGCTTTGCATAACACTGAAAGTATTTGTTATAAGTTGAAGAGTTATTATTCAAATATAGTTTATTTTCACGGGTGACCTACGCTAGAGGGTGGACAGGATACAGTTTGTTCACCAGCTCATGCTTCCTGGCAGGAATGCCTCGAGGCAGTACATCAGTAAACAATTCTAGGTACAGCCACACCTGAAGCACATCAGAGAAACCCGCCTGGTAAGCTAAAGGTATGTAGTTCAAATCCCAGCTGTGGCATTGAGTTTTTCAGTTTCGATTCTACCTTTTAAACACTGCCCACACACGGCTTGTGTGTCTACAGGCACCAACGATAGTTCATACAATATTAACATTTTCATAAGACTTATTAATAATATGTTTCGTACTTAATTTGCCTGTATCAAAATACGTAAATTTGTAACTAAAGACCAAAATGTCGTGCAATGCATTCAGGGATCAGTAGTTTGAATATAAACTTTAGTGAGAATTACTGTTCCTCTTAAAGTTCTCAATGACTTTTATTGAAATTGGTAGGAATTATGCTATAAATTATTTCAAGTGATTATTTGCATTGATAGCTTATGTGGTAGGATCTATAAAATTATTTCATCCAGCAAAAAATAATAAGCTCTTAAAACATGTGAATTCATGTTCTTTTTCTCAGATAGTATAGGGGGAAAATTTTTCAGCACATATACAGAGAGTAACAAAAACGTATGTGAAAACTTTGGGGAACCATTCCTTGCATACAGAGAGTAAAAGAAATGAGCTCCTCCTCAATTCAGTCTTTCTGTCCACCACGTTATGAATAGCAGGTTTCCTGGTAGATGGACAGGAAGAGATGGACCAGTTCCGTGGCCTCCACGTTCGTCTGACTTTATTTGTGAAGACATTTGAAATTTCTTGTGTGTGCAACTGTAGTTCCAGATTAGAGACTTCTAGTGCTTGTATTGTGGAAGGCTGCCACAAAATACAAAATTCTTCAGGCCTAACTCAACACATTATGGTATCCATGCGACGACAGGTTCATAGATGCATTGGAGCTAATAGAGGCCATTTTGAACATGTGTAACGATTTCCTGTTTCCCCACAATTCTTTGTATTGGAGTAGTATATATGGATGTATGTTCGTATAACATCGCAAGAAATGTTTGTCCAAATATTCTACATATCTTTCTGTAACATCCTGTATACAACACCTACGAGTACTTACAACTTTCGGAATCACAATACAGTAAAATTCCGATAACTCGAAGTAATGTGGACTAAGAGTGTGTCGAGTTACCAAAATGTCTAGTTTAACGGAATAAGGCGTCTGTTATACAAAACTCGTTACATAATACTATAAATTACATGAATATATGTTGTAGTATGATATAGCCAGCGTGTTTAAACACATTTAATTTAATTTTCATTGTCGTGCAAACTTGTTTTTTCTTCTGGTTTAACGTGTTCATTGGCACAAACACAACACTAACAGTAAGCGTGAAATCTGAGAAACTCCACTCTAACCAGAAATATGTAACTGAAAGTTTAATTTACAATGTACGAACTGGGTAGAGCAGTAAACCTCCTAAACAAATATTTGCCATATTATTAGCGGCAAAATGTACATTTCCTAACAAATATCTACAGCTGGTTAGGCTTTGGCTAGGTATTAAGATAAATAGACGGTCAGCTATTTTGTTACTATGAGGGAGAATGCGGTAGGTTGTGTACATACACTAATGAAAATTTACCTATACTATGTTTACCGCAAGAATTGTTGCGTTCAGATTTAATGTTAAAAAATATAAAAAAGGCTTCGAGTTATACCTAATATCGATTTATCGAGAGGAAAGATAACTCAGAATTACTTACAGCTGAGATTTTAACAAAGCATCATTTTTTAAGAATATAGTGGGCCTCCATATGTAAAATTTTACAAACAACAAAGATGCGTATGAAGGAAACATTATTTTGAACTTGATCCTCCTATAAAGAAATCAGTTAATTGCTTGTTTCACTTTTCCTGCATTTTACGCAAACACCTCATTTTGTTACGTAACGTGGTATAAGCAATTCCTAAGTCTGAGCAATTTTGGTTTTCGTTTTGTGTGGATTAAGTTTCACCTCTCTTATGAATTTTACTTTCTGATCTAGTGTGCACCATTTCTTTTTTCTGTTCTTCTGGCTGATTTAAAGCAACTGAGAACTGAAAGACAAAACCGCTGTTCAACAGTAAACATCACATACCGAAAATGTGTATGTTTATTTGTCGTTTGTTACTACGACATTGTCGCGCCGAAAGCCGCCCAATTAGGTTGGTTCTTTGTCAACAGAAACAAGGAAAATACGCCTCAAGTTTCTTTTAAGATAAAGTATGCCGTATGCTCATTATAATTGCCTAAAACTCAGTTGTATTTCACTGAAATTTAATAGGCATAAATACATTACGTATGTGTAAGGTTTTATTAACACGTTTCTAAATTACATTTTGTCTGGACCTACAAAAATTACGCATAAATGTGAATTACGTAGAAGTGGTATAAAACGCTCTGAATATTATATATATTCTGGGTGTCAAAAAAAAAAAAAAAAAAAAAAAAAAAATACACCAACAACGCTTAGTGTGTTGTATGGGGTGAACCACTGGTCGATTTTCAAATATGAACTCCTGTTCGGAAATGCACGGTTTGGACGCTGAAGAGCTTCGAAATTTGAGAACGAATGGCCGTGACAATTTCTTAACATTCCTTTTGGTATCTTAATACGGAAGGTATGCAACCATTTAGCCATCTATGTACTGGGGTTAACGGCCTGAGCATAATAACATTCCTGTGCGGGCGCTAAATTCCTCCATAGAGTGCTTGGTGTGCATCCTACAGCGTTACTTGTGTAGTTTCCAGTACAGTAACGTTTTAACAGCAGTGTGGCACGTACCAGTACATCACATAGGGTTTCGAAATAATTAATCACATAAAAGACGTGAATGAATACTCTGAGCTGCAGAGATGACCTAACTCGACAACGCTACGTTGAGGTTGGTCAGGGAATTGACCTGATTTTTGGATGTAAACAGCTTTCGCTTTCGGAAATGTTTTGGAAGCTAACGCTTGTGATTGGCCTACAATGTCGCAGTAAACACGGGAGGAAAGGCAGGCTATGTGTTTGTTTTCAAGACGCACCGTTACGCTGTTTGTTTATGTACTGAGCTAGGGAAAGTGACCAACCACACAATCTGCAGTGTTGCCAGGTTGCTTTCGACAAAACTAAAATATCTGCATAGGAAATGGTCAGAGACAAAAACGACAAAGATACAAAATGTGTTCCAAATACCGAGATCTAGCACTGGTTTAAATTAATGTAATGACTTCCCTTCCACCCTGTATATACATACACAGGTGTCCCGAATAATAATGAGTTATTAACAAAGCAACAACATTGGAAGATTTTGAAGAAAATTCCTCCATCCTAAACTACGCTTCATATCGGTTCATTTTTTGAACATTTTGATTTTCTCAATAATTGCTTTAACGATTTTGATTAAAATTATATATATTTAAGATGTTTTGTGGCAAACTAAATGCATATTTTGAACTTTCTAGCTATGGTCTATGTAGTCCTGTTTAGTGTTGATGACTATTGCGTAAATGGTAAACCGTAAAAGATAGACAAAATCTTACTATACAAAAATATAGATCTCGTTAAAATTCACAGTTTTTATATCCAAATGCATGTTTGGTGGAGTGCACCATTTCGGAGATAGTTCTTGTTATTTGTATGAATTTTGCAGTACTTAAACATTTCTCAAATGGAAGTTTGTTATCTGTTTGGCGTGCAAAGAGAACGGGATTTCAAAGCTTTAAAAGATTTGACCATCGCTCAAAGCCTACTGTATTCCGATGTTCCCGTTGCACGTGCAAGAAAGTCAGTGAAACACATCAGATGTCTTTATGTTCAGAATATTTGTCCCCTTAAAATGATTTACATTCCAAGATAGATGGTACATGTGCCGTTGTTGCACGTAGCGAACGAATGACGTAGCAAACGGACAGGGGATGTCGTCACTTGGAAGCTGTGCCGCGCTGTCCACCTGCACACAGGCCCCAGCTCCGGACTTTAGGAATACAGGGCGGATATGGACTCAGGAGATTTTGGTTGTTGAATTTTTCATGTTTTCTATGTAGCCAAAAAGATGGTGAGGGCCATCACTCATAACAAACAATGGCGGGCCTGCCGGTTAATACTCAGACTGAGCGCAAGGTAAACTCCGCGTCCGGCCATTTGCATATTGAATAGCGATGTATCGCGCGCGGACTCTCCTGTTTTTTCATGGAATGGAAAAGAAGTTTCAAAGGCAGGAACCCTATAGCCCGTCTCTTGGTTAAACTTTGGAAGCTATCAGCGCCTAAACCCCACTGCAGAGTAAATATCTCTCTTCCACTAAAAATAAATGTTAGTTTTCATTTCACTTCTTATTTTAGGACTCTGAAGTTTTCAATATAAAAGAATAAAGCTTCTATACGAATTAGCTATAAACTTTATTAGATTTTATCATAGCGAGGACCCCACCGTAAACTACCCTTTACTTGGAATATTTTGTAAAAAATGTTTATTCTGATTTACATTAAAATACCATGTCCTTAAGACATTATGGCAAATTAAATGAGTATTTTGAATTTTCTGGGTATAACCTTTGTAGTGCTGTAGTACTCTGGATGACTATTGCATAACTGGTAAACCGTAAGATATAGACCAAATCTTACTACACAAGAATGTAGATCTCGTTAATACATAATATATATACAAATAAATTTATTGTTAAGTAAACCATTTCGGAGATATTTCTTGTTATTTCTGAGGGTTTTACAATACTTAAACTTTTCTGAAATGGAGGGTCGTTATTCACATTTTTACCACTTGGCCGTGCAAAGAGAGCGGAATATAAAAGCTTTGACAGTCGCTTAACAAGATATTTTCTACAAATGTTTACCTTGACTAACATGAAGATAGAGGAATAAAAAGTTTGTAATAGTACAAAAGTAGAGAAAGTCATGTGAGTGCAACACATACGATTTTTACTTTAGAGAAAATGTACCCTGGATGACATTATTTATCTAGCAAGTTCCACAGTTTGAAGTATTTTGCTGTTTAACGACGCTGTCAGCTGCCAGGCCCACATCAAGGTCGCCGGTGTGCCGGAACTTCGTCCCGCAGGAGTTCGTTTACATGCCAGTAAATCTCCTGACATGGAGTTGTCGTTTTTAAACACATTTAAAAACCATGAGTCTGGGCTGGATTTGAACCCGTGACCTTGAGATCACTAGGCCAGCGTCTAACCAACTGAACCACCACAGACACCTTAATTTGAAAACTAATGTGCTCAGATACATGTATGACTAAAAATGTGATTTGTTATACTCACAGGAATTTCTCTACTCACTTTTGTACAAGTACTCTCATAGAGAAATATGCTTCTAACTAATTCATGTTGATCGAGATAGACATTTGTTTTTAGACATGTCCAATATGAATAGGAAAAACAATAGACTTAAACCATATACTTATATTGAGGACTGGTCAGTATGTGATGGATTTCTTTCTCTCTTCACCATCAGGAAGAAAGAAAAAAATGACTTGAAGATTAAAACCAATAAGAAGGAATATTTCAGAAACAGTTGTCTACAAAAATATAGTGTGTCCCAAAATTAGACCGATAAACTCAGGGACCAGATAGATGACGGAATTTTAAACCTTTTTCCTAAGGATAGTGTTTTTCCACGGTGCTTCGTTAAGCGCACCTAGTTTAAGTATTTACAGAAAAATCAACAGTGGAAATTATTATTGCGTTTATCTTAGTAAAACACACAATCTTAATCCAAGAAAGAAACACAGAGCACACAAACATCTCATTGTTTACAGTTAATTACAGCTTTACTATTCAAAATTAGACCGACAAACTTTTAAACCAGAGAAATGGCTGGTGTGTTTGCGAGAGTACGGCAGAATAGGGCATACCGATGCACTCTGTGTTAATCGCAATGGGCGTGCGTTCCAACATTTACTTTGAATAGTAAAGCTGTGTTTAACTGTAAACAATTAGATGTTTGTGTTCTGTGTTTGTTTCTTGGGTTAAGATTGCGTGGCTTACTATGCAATACCAATTTGCATTGTTGATTTTGCCGTAAATACGTAAACTGGGTGAGAAACAGTAACTATGACATTAACTCGTCTAGTGCTTAAACGAAGCACCGTAGCAAAAAACTTTGCTTAACAAAAAGTGTTTAAAATAATGTTATCTATCAGCTCCTAAAGTTTGTCGGTTTAATTTTGGGACAATCTGTATATTATACCGGGTGGAAGGCACCATTTTGGCCAGACCTAACCTGGGATTCTAGATGATGAATATAATAAATATGTAAAATACAATTATTGTCAACAAAGAATCGTGTTGAATGGGATAGCTGTGTGCGTGCGTGCGTGTGTGCGTGTGTGTGTGTGAGAGATTCTAAATATGTATCAATGGATGGTTTTCAGAAACAACTGCATCAACTTCTCCTCTTTTCCCCTTACTGGTTGGTCATCAAGCCACTCTGTGATAGGTAAGGTGAAGTCCACGGCTCAAAAGACCCCAGGAAACGATACCAAATCCGCCAGGTTATTTTTAGCCTTGTTTGTAAAAATAAAACTGTCATTGTTTACCCAGCATTGACTATGGTTTGACGGTTTATCCCCTCAACAGCCTTAGAGAAAGTACATCTGTTATTATATTCACAACAATCTTTCTACCTACTGTTTTTATAAAGCCTCTACAAAACACTAACGGAAGTTTATTTTTCTATATTATGTCAATTGAGATAAATCTTTGCAGAATTAATTTCATTGTAAACTTATTTTAAGGCACAAGGGCTACAGAGGAAACCTAGTAGGCAGTCACATGTTTCAAAACAGGGTCACTAAGCACTGACCTAGAAATTACATTCTCTTCCCACGACATTGTAAGAAACAACTGAATAACGAGATCAATTTAGCAAAAATGAAAACGCATTGAAGAATTAAAACCAACAAGAACATATATCTCGGATATGGTTAATGCAACGAAAAGCTTTTTGAAATAAGTTGTGTATTGTATTTTAAAGAGTGTATTTGCTTTCTTGTTTACCTATTCTCATGGGTTACCAGTTATACAACAAATTACAAAATTCTCTCCGAATGAAGAGGACTTCAGAACCTATTCCCAGAAAATTCAACAACTACTTTTTTTCATGAAAATATCTTACAACAAACAGATGGTATTTTATTCAAAACATGCTTATAGGCATTTTGGCGACAATCGAAAATTAGGAAGTAGTTTCTATGTTTGGGTTGAGAGGATTTTCTTGATTTCTTCGTGCCACGTCTTCCAGAGATGGTGAACTTAAATACAAAATTAGGCACAAGGTAGTTTTTAGACATGGCGGAACTTACTTTAATTTTATGAATATTAGTCCATATATAAGAGGTTTATTTTCATTTAATTTGGGTTATTCTTTTCATTTTTATACATTAAACTACATAAATTGAATTTAAGATCTAAATGATATTTTTATTGAATGAGAAATGTTAGATCAAATGTTCCCTCAATTGTTTTAACATTGTGGTTTACGGTCGAGTTCATTTTTGTATTTATCTGAGGCAGTATTTTTGTGTAAGCCCTCTGAAATGACTCAAATTGTAAATATGGAGACAACAGAAAGCTCCCTGATGTAACAATGTTCAATTATAGACAACTTATAACTTGAAGAGAGGTAGGTAATAATCATACATCGAAAAGTGAATCACTAGTTGTGAAATTTAGTGATATTCATAGAAAGAAACTATATCGGCAACAATTGATTGAAATAAATCGAGTGCAGTGAGATTAGAAAAGAACATTGACTTTTCACAATCATTGGCTGTGCCTAGCCATTTTGTTTGTTAGCGAAGAAGTCTGCCATATTTAGCGAGAAAATTGTAAACATGTTTCATGAGAAGGATAAGTGTTAAGAAATTATTCAAAACGTTCATTAAAACAATATTGATTGTTTCATCTATCAAATAGATACTGCACCCCGTCACAACATTAATAGAACCTTATAGCTCTTAGACTGATGGTAGGCCGCGAGTAATGAAACTTCGTAAAGACTTTCTTTCAAACGAAGATTCATAAAAGCTAAATAGCACCTGTACGTTCGTCTCACATTAACAATATATTAAAATGGTTACAACCGGGTGGAAGTATTTATTATTTCGCAAACTGTCACACTAATAGTGTGAAAAATGCTTCAATGTCTTTTGTTTTTTCTATGACATTTCACCATTCAAATTAAGGTAAAACTGCACTACAGCATTATTTACATAATGTTTGCGCCCAGCTAGTGAAATAATTAATCATTTATATCCATTCGTCAAGAAATTAGAAGGTTCCAAACATTTTATACAAATTATATTTTTCGGCAAAATGGTTCTTCATTGACAATAACTATTGTACTGGACATATGTTACGCTCATCGTATAGAATCCCAGGTTAGCGTATCGCCGAAGCAGTACCTTCCACTTGAGGCTGTCGGGGTAGTAAACATCACGGAGCAGTGCGTGGTTAAGTACAGTGCCCACTCAAATTATCAGCTGCGTCTTGTTTATTTCAAAGAAACAGGGGCGTTACCCCCACCATCAATTTGTACGATGTCACTCTTAGACAGATCATTTGTCCTGTTTAAAGATACCTCAACAATTGATTTTTGAGTTTTCTGTTCACATACACATATCCATAGACACAGACACACATATACAGTTGGAGCAGGACAATTTTGATAGGGCATGTTGGTATGCGTTTGTAAATAATGAACTGAAGAGATTGAAAATTCTGATATACTCTTATTTATTATGCTAATACATAATAATAATAATAATAATACTAATAATAGTAATAATAATAATAGTAATAATAATAGTAATAATAATACTAAAATACAAATAAATGTAGCTAATTCTTGAGTGTTTACAAATAAAAAAAATCTGATGTGTTGCACTCACATGACTTTCTCTACTCTTGTACTAACCATTCTTACAAACTCTTATTCCTATATCTTCTTCGTGTAGTTAAAATAAACATTTGTACAAATTACCTAATTGCTTATTTCCTTGTAGGTGCAAGGGGAATGTTAGAACACAGTAGGCTTTGTGCGATAGTCAAATCTTTTAAAGCTTTGAGATCCCGTTCTCTTTACATGCTTAGCGTGTAAAAAATGAACAACGATGTTGCATTTCACGAAAGTTTTTAAGTTTACCGAAACTCACACACATAACAAGGAATATCTCCAAAATGGTTCACCTTACAACAAAATTTATTTAAACCTAAATTGTGTATTTTAGCAAGATCTACATTTTTTGTATAGTATGATTTGGTCTATCTCTAAAGATTTACCAGTTATGCAAAAGTCGTCCAGAGTAAATACGACTACAGGAGCTATAGCCATGTAAAGGGTAGTTTAGGGTGGGGTTATTTTCTTCAAAATCTTCGTGTCGCATCCTTAAAAGACATTGAACTTAAATACCAACTTTGATTTTTAACCGACTTTTCGTTTTTGAAGTACACATTCCACAAACTGACAGACATAAAGACACCCACACTGACAGACAGTTTTTTTTTTTTTTTTTTTTTTTTTTTTTTTTTTTTTTTTTTTTTTTCAGGGGCCTCAAAAGTTATATTTCCGGTGCAATCTCGACATGAGATTTTTGGGTGGAATACAATACTTCCTCTACTTACCAATAGAGAAAGTAACAATGAGACACGTTGTACTCACATGACTTTCTCTACTCTTGTACTAACTATTCTCACAAACTGTTATTCGTCTGTCTACATGTTGGTGGAGAAACAAAATTTGCAAAAATTATCGTACTGATGATTTTCTTATAGATGCAGTGGGAGTATGGGAACGCAGTAGGCTTTGAGCGAGTTTCAAATCTTTTAAAGTTTTGCAATTCCCTTCCGTTTGCACGGCCAAACAGATAAAGTGTATAATCAACTTCCATTTTAAAAACATTTAAGTAATGAAAAACGCACAAATAACAAGGAATATCCTCCAAATGGTCCACTCCGCAAACATTTTTGTATAGTAAGATCTGGCCTGTTTCTTAGGTTTACTGCTATGCAAAAGTCATCAAGAGCAAAGAGGGCTACATGGGTTATAGCATCCAAATCATTGTCTTTTTTGATAAAATCAAAATTTTGAAAAACTTTCCATGTAAAGGGTAGTTTAGGGTGGAAGCACTTTCTTCAGAATCTCCGTATAATCCTTGAAGGATATTAAACTGAAATACCAACTTCGGTTTTTAACCGACTTTTCGTTTTGAGTTATGCTGCTCACAGACTCTCTCTCTCTCTCTCTCTCTCTCTCTCTCTCTCTCTCTCACACACACACACACACAGAGCTTTTTTGGATCCAGGGGGCCTCAATAAATTTATTTCCGCTAAAATCTTGACATCGCAATTTTGGGTCGAATACAATACACTATGTGATTCTACTCTTACTGTTTGCCCAAGATACACTCACCAGCGACTTCAATATGGAGTTCCTGAGAACCTTCAGCTAGCTTTGGGTGATCAACAATATCACAAGAAAATCATCAAGTTCATCAAAGCATGCAAAGTTAATGTTTAAATTCAATGTAAACTTCATGATTTGTTTCCTCCTTTGTGTTTCTCAATGTTTAGTCACGATATGACTTATGTTGAAGCGACTTCAAATAATAAATAAATTTTAAAAAAATATTTCCTCCAATTACTATATAGTGGAGAAACTAAACATATCCTTCTGAATAATTGTAAGGTAGGAAAGGGAAAATCAAAATCAAAATTAAAACAACCAATACCTCTGAATGTATGGTCTATATAAGAATTATTCGGTTCGAGCATGAATATGTTCTAATTCTTTCGTCCACAACTGTATACGGATACAGACACACGTTTCACACGGTGACGTCTCGATGCGATGTTTGGGGTATAATGAAATACAACGTAGAGAAAGTAAAAATGGATAGCACAATGGTTATAATGAAGGTAAAGCTACAATAATTACAGTGCTTGTACTAAAGCGAAAACTTAGATATACGCTTTTATGGATCCGCACCAGTTGTGCTCTGAGATTAATTAGAAATTATCCGGCAAAACTGCAAGCGTGCACGTTGTATCTACGGGTACCTACATAAATGAATCCCTTGCTGCAAACACAACCATGCATGAGAGGGAATTCGAAGCTGGACGCACAGCTATGTGACCCTGGCAACTTAATGATCAGGGTTACTCAACTAGCACAGACTCTGTCTCATTAGTAATGTGATAACCGTTGGTCATTGTGGAACCCGAGCTCTACCTTTCCTTCGCGCCGACGGTTTCGACCCAAAACTATGTACAAATTCAGTTTCATGCTTTGATGCAAAAACGTGTTATATCCTTTGCTTTTAAACTGCAAACTTTTTTTTTTTATGAATTACTGACTATATATAACAAGGTTAGGATCTACTAGAGATGATTTCTACGTAATGTGTTCCTCCTGCGTCTTTTCAAAAGTATTTTTGTTCTTGTTTGTGATACAATAATAAAACCGATTCGCCATGATGCAGCTTTTTGTATCCAATGGAATTGCACACAAAAGAAAGAGTGTCATACTGTGATTCATTTGGTTCAAAACAAGTGACAATTCATTAAGCAAGCGAGAGAAATAAACATGGTGGGAGCAAATATTAATTTAGCAACTGCTATAATAATTAAAGGTTTGGAATATATTTCCACGAGTCTGAGCAAGAAGAAAAGATATATTACAAATAAAAGACGTTGGTGGACACGGTCATCAAAACAGAACACTGACCGAGCTATGCTGATTCTACTACAAAACAAATTGAGGTTAGAGGAACTGGAAAACTATCGCAATTTTCTAGCAATTGACGAAGATTTATTTCTCAACTTTTTACATCGTGTCGAAGGTAAAATTACACAGCAGAACACAAACATGGGACAAGCGCTAGAACAGTGGCAATGGTTTTAATCGTAGTATGCATAGACAAGAGATTTGAGCTTTTCCATAACCTAAAATTTAAACACGCTGTTAACTGGAATTCTTATTACTTATGCAATATCTATGTAATAGTCACCCAGTAATATGTATTAATGGTCACGAAAAATCGTTAATGAATCTTCCAGAACAAATTAAACGTTTTATTAAAATACCCATCACATTAAAAATGCCACGAGCCGTACATACACAACAGCTGACATGTTGCTGCGCAGTCTGCCATGTTGTTACGTTACAGACACTGATTGGTGATTTTCAAGTTGCTGGATGAGAAACATAGATGCAACTCAATCGCATTGTATACAAAAATGGGATAGAAATTGTATGCAACAAAATGTTACCCAACTCTCGATGTCTCACGATGCACTTTTGCTGTACACAATGCTTTGGACCAAAAAGTTGGACCGTAGGATATCGGCATAACATTATCCGAAGCAGCTTCATCCGTAAGTCCGCTAAAATCATTACAACCGGTAAAACACAGGCAACAGAGGCTGACTTGAACTGTTTTATAAACAAGAAAATAAAATGGACTGCTAATTATATATAACAGATTATTAATCTGCTGGAAACTCACTTAATGAGCAGTGTTTAACGTCAAATTAAGCACGATGCTTAGAAGTGTCGATTTCGTGTAATAAGAAGTTCATATATTTGATTTTATTCCTTATTTTTTCTTTTGTCTTATTGTTGGCAGGTGTTATCGATGTTCCGATCATTGAAAAATGGAGTACCCATTAAATCATCAGTTACTCCTTCTGGAGTAATGCTGTATTACGAATAGAATTACAGCAACTCTAAGGGCATACCACGGAGAGTTTCATGTTCACAATCCTCAAAGAGACACAACTGGTAAACAAAGTGGAAACAACTGTTCTGTGGTAAGTGGTAATAAAAATAATAATAGTAATTATAATAATGATACATCTAACATCATAAATATTATTACTTTATTATTATTACTAGTAGTAGTAGTGGTGGTGGTGGCGGTGGCGGTGGCGGTGGTGGTGGTGGTAGTGGTAATGGTAGTGGTAGTATTAACAATAGTAATAATTCATCGCAAAACAAGATTTTAAAGCCAATTCCTGATCTTTCTGAAGAATAAAACAAACTATTTTCATCCTCATCAAAAAGTGCACCTTGGCCTGAATTCATATTGTGACTTTGGTGGGTGTAAAGTAAAGTAGACAGATGTAGTCGAGATAAAGAAACACTTTTATTTCCGTAAACAGTAACTTTGTACACTCGTTGCAACAACAAGAAAGTCTTTACCGATTCACCAACAGCACGGCTCCGAATTAGTAACACAAAAACTGTCCCTTCTCACACTTTACCGCTATCTATATCTCCCAGGCACTATTCTAGAAACTTCAGGAAAGTTCAGTTATTATTGCGGTGAAATACAAAGCAGAAAATTCCAGAAGTCTCTATCCCTTTCTCTCTTTCGGCAAGCGCCCCAACAATGCGGCCATTCTCTGTCTCTTCCCTACGGCTCCTTTGCGGTAGTGCCGACAATAATGCGATGGGCGACAATATTTAGAAAATACTGATATGTTTGATTGTAGAGTAATTGTATAAACACGTTTAAATAATACGTGGTAGTCTTAAAATTAACTTTCTATAGAGTTTTTAAATATCATTCTCAGAGTTCCTTAATGTGTAGAACTGAGAAACGCTACTCCAGCAAAACTATAAAGAAATAATATTTTCAATATGAAACATATTTCTAGAATAAAATTCTTTATGGCGTTAAAATATAACTTTAGGCACCTATGTTAACTCAGAATTTTCTGGAACTACAATAATCATAATTATAAATTGAAATATTTCAAATACCTGTCTCTTACTGATTAACTGCCAATACAGGTACGGGTACTTTCAAAGCAAGATTCGTCTCTTACCTATAACAAACAAAACAAGTCATGGTTAAAATATTTGTATGAGAAATTAAAAAGTGATGGTGAACATTTCAACAATGAAAGTTCTACTAAAATAGTCTACAAATGAATGAATATTTTCCAAATTAAAATTGTTGCTGGTTACAGTGGCTATAGAATAATTAGAACATTGAAATGTAGCTTCCAAATGCATTTATAATACGCTACGGTAATTTGAAGTTTACTTAAGAAGTTATAAGAAGAATATAAATAGCGTGCCAATTTTATATGTTATCCAGTTTTCTGTCCTTGATTTTAAACTTGAACGCATTATGCTATTCAGATAAATGAAACGTTTAAGAAGCTCCTCAAATAACAAATGACGCCATCTCTCCAGAATTGCAATAATCACTGGTACTCAGTGTGTGGACACTTTCAAATTCCAATTAAATCAATAGTAACAAAGTAGATGGCACAGGAAGACGACTACCCATTTGTTCAAGCGGAGGGTACAGGAAGGCAATTGTGCAAACAAGCCTCTTGCACAATTGCTCATGTGTAATAAACCTCATAATACGATCTCGAAGTTAAAACCATATAAACAAGAATGACAAGGCGTGGTAAGTGTACCTTGGGGTGAGAGAATTTTTGAAAGTCCTCCTGTTACATCCTTAGAAGATTTTAAATTTAAATACCAGATTTGCTGCTTAACGAAGTGTATGTTTCTTAATTTTGATGTTCAGAGACACACAGATCTTTCATTATTTTTTTATTCAGGGACCTCAAATCGTAAATTTCTAGATGGTATGAATTTCTAGGAGGAATGCAATACCTAGTCATACATGATAGAGAAGGAAGCTTGCTTCTCTTTGGTTTATAATGTAACAAAAGAGAAAGCACCAGTTACTGGTAATCACACTATATGGCCTTCTAGTCAGCGTAGTGCTAACGTTACACTTAGATTACTTTTGTATAATCTCAGAGCACAGAACAGCTCTGGAATCGAATCACAATAAAGAACTGTCATTTACAACTCGCACTGAACTGTTATTCGGCACGATTCACAGGCGCTGTCCACTGAACGCCTCGTAAACGTTTTAACTTACTCCGACACTTCACCGCAAGCACGACTGGACGACTACTTCTATTAGTCACTTTTCCGGCCACAAGCAGGTCCCTTATATAGTTCTTTAGACAATGGAAAAGTTCTGGAAGTAGAATGATCGAGAGCGGCTGTGAGAGAACAGTTCAGACACTGGACCACTGCAAAATAGCTATTGTGCGGTCGGCGGACGGGCATCATGATCATTAACCTACAAGTTAGACCAGATAGGCCTGTTTCGACTCAGAATGGACATTTCTAGCGCCTCCGTGGTCTTCGAACTTCTCTCCTACCAATTGGTTTGTACTGCAAGTCCTGTTTGGTAAGACTTTCTTATGGAATTCTTGCCATTTCATTATATAATCCCTGATTTTCTCGTTTAAATTAAGTATTCTTATTCGCTCTCTAATTTTTTCACTTTTAATATGATCCTTAAAACTTCAGCCAGCTACGTACCTCAAACATTTCATTTCAGCCGTTTCAATTCCTTTCTGATTTCTATTGAAGAAATGCCTCGCATCCATAAAATATATTGCGCACAGCCATAGTTTTATAAAATTTTAAGGGACTGAAGTTTCAACCAAAAATGATAAGATTTACGATTTTCAGATTTTCACTTACAAATGTACCTAGGAACTTCAGGAATCAAGTGCATAAATAAAATGAGAAGTTCTGCCATTTTTAAGTTGCCAGTGCACGTTTAAATACTTAAATAGGTGTGCAGTTGAAGGAGCTGATAGAAAGCTCCCAGTGTGATACCTGTTTTGAAACAATTTTGGAAACATTACTATATTCCCTTTTTGAAAACAAATGTTGCTTTGCAGTACGCATTGTGACACTGCGAGCCTTATTTGGGTCGAGTTTGACTGTTTGAGATCGTATTGTAACATTACGAGCCAGTTCTACACTACAGGTAGCCTGTAAGTATATTTTGAAAGCAGAAAACTCAATTTTTCTCAAATTTACATTTTTCAGCACACAAAATGAGGCTGGTGCAATAGTTTTGATCCAATTGTAATAAAAAGTTACATGCATATTGTGCAAAGACACTTGAACAAACCTGGTTATTATTTTCGGTTTATGACAAATAGTTTTTGTAAAAAATAAATAAGCAAATAAATTGTTAAGATATTTAGGTATTTTTATATAAGGATATGTGCAAATAGAAATACATGTTTATCTTAGCAAATAGCGCAATCAATACAAAAGTAATAACCGATTTTCTACTCATAATTATAACAAATAAGAAGCACATAACGTTATAAACCTACTTAAAAATAATGGCGCCAGCTGTTTCTTGAAAATGAGCAACATTTTATGTTATTGATTGATAAACAATATCTCTATAAGTGACAACCATATAAATGTGAAACTTGCTACACCTGCCTACTCATAGCCTACACAACATTTTAAGTCAGTAGCTTACATATTACAGAACTTTGAAATTTTATTCCCCATGTCCGTGTAGTATATCTTCTTTTTTGATTTTGAACATTCGTTTTATCGTACATCTGTTTTGAAATGTATATATACTGTAACAAATTTAGCAAATCTTTTTATTTTCTCACACCATACTAGTACAGCCACACTACTAGTTTCTGTCTCTTAATCTTTCCAAACTCTAACACCATACTAGTTTCTGTCTCTTAACCTTCAACAACTCAAACTGTCTCTATGGCAACCTCCTTGAAAATCAAAGAGTCTTAATGACATGGAGAAGCCATGTCACACTGCTCCCTCCTCAGAGCTGGTCGTCCCGACCAGCACTATCACTGCGGCATCTCCCTTGCGCCCCGGTGGATTAACCCATCGAACCTCTTCTCCTGGTGGTCCTGGTATACCTTGAGGTCCTGGCTTTCCTCTAGCTCCCTGTGGCCCTTCTACACCCTGTGGTCCAGTTTCTCCTCGAAGACCCCGTTCTCCTGCTGGTCCTGGAGGTCCATTTGGACCAGGTGGCCCTGGAAGACCTGGTGCCCCTGGAGTTCCCGGAGGTCCTGAAGGTCCTACAGGTCCCTTATCTCCCGGTCTTCCTGCAATACCAGGTGTTCCTGCTTTACCTGGTGCTCCCTCTGGTCCCTGTTCTCCAATTGGTCCCGGTGGTCCTAGAGGTCCTGCAATACCTTGTGGTCCTGGAGGTCCTTCACTGCCTGGCTTCCCTGGTGGACCTGTCTCACCTTGTGCACCTCTCTGACCTCTGAGGCCAGCAGGTCCTGTTGGGCCGGGTAATCCTGGAAGTCCTCTGTCTCCTGGAGGGCCCTGTGGACCAGGTTGTCCTGGAGCTCCATGTTGTCCTTGAGAGCCTGAGTCACCCTTAGGTCCTTCAGGTCCTGGTGCACCAGCTTGTCCTGGAGGTCCTGGATTGCCCTGTTCACCTTTCATTCCTGGGAATCCACGTTCACCCTTCATTCCAGGCAAGCCTACCAGACCCTGAGGGCCAGGGAATCCTTGTAAACCTTGAGGGCCAGTAGGACCTCGCTCTCCAGGGGGCACGATCCTAGGTATCGCTGTTGGATAGTGTCCCTTGGTCCAGGTAGGACGATGTATGCCATCCTGCTTCGAAACTCTGCAACAGTACCGCCGGTCTTGACGGTCCCTCGTCCAGTTGCCCTTCTTCCTGGTGTGTTGACGGGCCATCCTGCGCACTTTGAAACGGCTCACTGGGTACCATGTCCGCCGACCTCTCTGGCGCACCTTCGCAGCCACCTTGCTTCCGATGGGTCCGGCAACAAACCCCACCACATCCGCGCGAGTCGCGTCCACCGCTGCACTCGTGTTCACTCGTGCTCGGCACGGCCTCTCCTGTATCCTGCCGTCCACGACGATGTCCACCATTCTTCCGTTCACGGCACTATGCGTCAGGTGATTCGATGGCCCCGACGGTCCCCCCATGTCACACGCCAAGTCGGTTCTCGCGTGTTGCTCGTTTGCTTGTGCGCTTCCCTGCTGATCGTCCGAAACGGGCGCAACTGTCGCCTCGGCCACTAGGTGCTCCCTCCCCGGCTCCGCGCTATTCCGTCTGCCCCTGGCATCCAGTACTTTGACGCTCTCGTCAACTCCTACTACCAGGGCGCCAAGACGTTCCCCGTCGTCCTCCACGACGTCCACGTGCTGGCAGAGGTCTTCCACCTTTTCGCCGAGTTGTTCCACGCCTTCCGTCACGCCAGCCAGTTGCCCGTCAATTTTCGCCGATAGCTCCGTCTTCATCTCTTTCAGCTCGGCAGCGAGGTTGTCGTTTCTCGTTTCCATTTTGGCAAATAATTCTTTCATCATTGCCATCATCCTGGTTTCCGAATATCCCACTTCCTGACACCAAATGTAACAAATTTAGCAAATCTTTTTATTTTCTCACACCATACTAGTACAGCCACACTACTAGTTTCTGTCTCTTAATCTTTCCAAACTCTAACACCATACTAGTTTCTGTCTCTTAACCTTCAACAACTCAAACTGTCTCTATGGCAACCTCCTTGAAAATCAAAGAGTCTTAATGACATGGAGAAGCCATGTCACAATACTTTACTTTCTGTACTGGTAAGTAGGGGAAGTATTGTATTCCACCAAAAAATTCGAAGTCGAGATTTCACCGGAAATACATGTTTTGAGGCCCCCTGAATCCAGAAAAAGCATTTTCAGAAAAAGGTCCGTGTGTGTGTCTGTGTGTGTCTGTCAGTCCGTCAGTCTGTCAGCCTGTGGACAGCATAGCTCAAAAACGAAAAGTCGGTTAAAAACCAAAGTTGGTATTTAAGTTTAATGTCGTTCAAGGATGTGACACGAAGATTTTGAAGAAAATAGCCCCACCCTAAACTACCCTTTACATGGAACATTTTTCGAAAATTTTGATTTTCTTGAAAATGGCTCTAATAATTCTGATTAAAATGTCATATGTTTGAGATATTTTTAACACAAATGAAATGTATATCTTGAATTTTCTGGCTATAGCCCCTGTAGTCGTATTTACTCTGGACGACTTTTGCATAACTGGTAAACCGTTAGAGATAGACCAAATTATACTATACAATAAATGTAGATCTTGCTAAAATACACAATTTATGTCTCAATAAATTTTCTTGTAGGGTGAACCATTTCGGAGATATACCTTGTTATGTGTGTGAGTTTCGGAAAACTTGAAACTTTCGTGAAATGGGTCATCGTTGTTCATTTTTTTATATGTTACGTGTACAAAGAGAACGGAATCTCAAAGCTTTAAATGATTTGGCTATCGCACAAAGCCTACTGTATTCCAATATTCCCCTTGCACCTACAAGGAAATAAGCAATAAGATAATTAGTACAAATGTTTATTTTAACTAACACGAAGAAGATATAGGAATAAGAGTTTGTAAGAATGGTTAGTACAAGAGTAGAGAAAGTCATGTGACTGCAACACATCAGATTTTTTTTTTTAAATCTCTGCCATATTCATAAGACATATACATCCTAAGTAGCTAAAATATTTCACTTCTTCTAGCACTTCGTTTTTGAGGAGCAGTTTTGATAGCGTTATGTGTTTACCAATTAATGCCATCACTTTCGTTTTCTGTGCTGAAATAATAAAATACTAGTTATAATGAATTTTAGAAGTAATTATTCAAAGAAAACTATATAAGCCATTATTTCGGTAACATTTTGTAAGTGTATGCGTCTACAGTACCCCTCAAATACACAGAATGAAGGATAAATGCTTCCGCCATTCAGAGACGGCTGCATGATCAGAACTGCCTGTAATCCATGTTCCCCAAAGCTCCCCGTTTTAATTCTAAATGGCTTCTATACAGCACACATTAAATGCCTTTCTTGTATACAACAAAACTTTCGCGCCTCAACACACATTCAGACTACGGATAACCTTCGGTAAAGGCAGATTTTAATTTGCTGCACATGATCCATTCCCATATAACTGCGAACAACAAACTTTCCCTTCTCAATAAGCCCATTGCTGAATTGGCAAAGTTCCTTTGCTGTGTTAGTAATTATGTAAAGTGATACACAGCGTTGCGTTTGGAGGTATTCATCTGTTTCACAAATGTGCTATCATGCGTTTGGCTATTGTGCCCTAACTGTATTCTCCCACATATTAAAAGAATAGCAAGAAAACTTTTGATGTGTTACATTCATATTACTTTCTCTGCTCTGAACGGGGACAGCTACTTCCAATTATTACACAAATGTAAGGAAATTATATACAAAGGAACATTAAAGGAACCAAAATTAATTGAAGGACGTAAGAGATCTAACGACAAAATAAAAGAGAACTCACTCACATGACTTTCTCTACTTTTGTGCTAACTACTCTTACAAACACTTATTCTTCTATCCTGTTCATGTTAGTCGAGATAAGCTTTACAGAAGTTATTTTAGTGCTTATTTTCTTGTAGGTACAAGGGGAGTATGGAAATACAGTACGGCAGGGGCGGGCTGAATAGGTTGTACTCCGAATCCACTGTGCACGCAAGCAGCGTAACATTCTTGCTGATCGGAGGAGTGCTGAAAGTCTTGACAGTGGTGGATTGATACAGTTAACGATCAGCGCCTATATTTCAAACAGGGAACAGGTGGTCATACTTAATAATTACAACAAATAAATTAAATAAATAAATAAATTAATTAATTAATTAAATAAAATAAATAAAATAAATAAAATAAATAAAATAAATAAAATAAATAAATAAAATAAATAAAATAAATAAATAAAATAAATAAATAAAATAAATAAATAAATAAATAAATAAATAAATACGTAAATACATAAATACATAAATAAATAAATAAATAAATAGACGGACGGACTGACAGACAAATAAATAAATAAATAAACAAACAAATAAACAAAGAAACAAACAAACAAACAAACAAACAAACAACAACAACAACAACAACAACAACAACAACAACAATAATAATAATAATAATAATAATAATAATAATAATAATAATAATAATAATAATAATAATAATAATAATAATAATAATAATAATAATAATAATAATAATAATGATGATGATGATGATGATGATGATGATGATGATGATGATGATGATAATAATAATAATAAATAGAAATTACATAAAAGATACATAAAAATGCAGCTAAAAGAAATGATTCGAAGAAAAGCATATAACATATTGTTACAAATCGTGACACGCCTAAAAGTGACCGGTAGACTCCTGAAATCAACTAAGGAAGGGAGTACCACTGTGTTGGATTATTATACGGCGAAATGTTGACGAATCACACGGATTCTAAATCGTGTTTTGCCCACCTCTGCAGTAAATCTTTTAAAGCTTTCAAACTCCGCTGTCTTTGCACGACCAAGGTATAAAAAAGTATTAATGAACTTCTATTTGTGAAAAGTTTTAAGTATTGCAAAACTCACGCAAATAGCAAGAAATATCTCCGATATGGTTCACTCCATAGAAAAAATGAATTTGGACATAACAACTGCTTCCGCGAGATCTACACTTTTGTAAAGCAAGATGTGATCTATTTCTTACGGTTTACCAGTTATGCAAAAGTCATCCAGAGTAAACAGGACTACATAGGCTATAGCCAGAAAATTCAAAATATACATTTCATTTGCCATAAACGTATCTTAAGATAGGTATAACATTTTAATCAGAATGTTTATGATTGTTTCTGAGAAAATCAAGTTTTCGAAAATTTTCGCATTTAAGGTAGCTTAGGGCGGAGGAATTTTGTTCAAAATCTTCGTGTCGCATCCTTTAACCAACTTTTCGTTTTTAAGTTATGCTGTTCATAAACAGACACACCACGCTGTATTATTTATTCGAGGGGCCTCAAGACATATTTACGGTGAAATCTTGACATCAAAATGTTGGGTAGAATACAATATTTGCCCTACTTACTATGCAGAGAAAGTAAAAATAGACTAATAGTAAATAAGTAGTATGTAATACTCTATTGCAAATGTTGCCATTTGGCAACAAAGTTGCTTAGTCAAGTTTTTAGAGTATTTTAACATTATTGTTTGGTACTTTCATATTATATTGTCATTTAGCAATGACAGTGGAATTGTTAGTTATTTATATCATAAATTTCGTATAACATTTCATATAATTTCATTATTTTTGTAGTTTTTCTTTCTTTTCCTTTTTCGAAATCAAAATACATGCCATTGTAGTCTAATGTAACGCCGTAATTGTCTGCGTAAAATCCCACTGGCTATTTTACGTGGGTGCTCCCCATCCTTTGCTGCAGTCACATTTTATTTCAGTCACTGGGATTAAACTCACAACATTCTGCTTTGAATAAATGGTCTGTTGTTTTCCTGTGGCTTGTAACAATTATGCCTATTCAAATTGCTTCCTTTAAGATGGCTTTGATAGGGTTCAGGAGTTAGAAGAGTGGCATATATAGCAACCTAGTTAGTGCAATGGAGGATTAATATTATAATATATCCATGCAGCACCAAATGTAGTAAAGTGTTAACTTTTTTCTGGAAGTTAGCTAACACAGAAGGGTAACTAAATCTAAATAATCACAGGTGTTAGAATAGATAATGGCTATAGCTCGTGAGACAGTAATATCAGGAGACAGTGATAACGTGAAACTCCTAAATTAATCATGACTTATCAGTGAAAAATATACGAATTATTTTATTTCCATGAGGTACAAAACCCAATGGCCATGAAGCAAGATGTCTCAGACACAAAATTAGGAAACGGATGATTTTGAATAATAACGGTCCCACATAAGTGTGAATTTGTCCCCGTTACTTTTTAATATTTACATAGACGATATTCTTAGAGAAGTAAAAGGAAAAATGCCAGAAGTCATCAACTACAACATGAATAAGCTGCTCTTCGCAGATGATGTAATAATTGCACAAACAAATGACGATGATGTGCAAATAAGGTTTATATGTACAAGGAGAAACATTGAAAATATGCACTAGTTTTAAACAATAATACATCAGAACAAGTTTAATTAATTAGAATGTAATATAGTTTATTTTAATAAGAATGAATATCTAAATAATGAATTAAATACATTTAAGTAAATTTGTGGGACATTAAAAAAGAAAGGCAAGGAAAGAAATGCATTGTGAATGGATGTGAAATATGGGTGATAGAAAAGGATTGGAATATAATTAATGCAGCTGGAATGAGATATCTAAGAGCAGTTAGGCGATGTAAAATTATGGACAAAATAAAAAACGAAGAAAGAAGAAGCAAATTTAATACTCTTCGTATAAACAAATATATATATTAGAGGAATATAGAAGCTGATGGAAACGTGTACAAATAATGGATGAAAAATATCTCCTATGTACTAGCCGATTGGAACATCCATGAGGAGATAGATTGTGCTGATTGCACGTTGATTCTTCTCCGCACCCGTTCGGCTGTTTTCTAGGGCGGCGCTGGCCCGCTAGGGAGTGCTGTCGTCTTGCCCAGCTTACGTGAGGGAGCGAGAGAAAGGGTAGTGTGTAGTAGTCAGTCGTGATTGTAACCTCCCGATGTATGTAGCTTTTCTCTCTCTCTCTCTCTCTCTGTTCTTACTACTACAGCCGTAAGTATGCGGGATCAATTTTCTGTGATATAATGATTTCTATGGGCCAATTATTTTGTGGGGTTAGGTCGTCACTTACGCGGACAATAGTAAATTCAGATTTCAAATAGGTAAACCGGGTGTATAGCTGTAAAATGTGTTCAACTCACTTCATTTATATTCACTTTAATCGTCCACTGGTAATCCTTATCACCCTGTAAAACATGGAGACATATGATTGTAATTTCATCAAGCCTGAACATTTGTAAGTATCACTAATTAAAATTTTGTTCATCCAAATCTTCCATTTTATTTCTATGAAAAGGGGGGGGGGCACTCCTTTGACAGAAAAGGTCCTGCCGTTTCCCCACTAGGGTGATCCTACTTCCACGAAAGAAATTGACTACATCCCGTGAAGGGCAGTGCAAGAGAGAACCGTGAGAAACGTGAGGTCGGAACAGGAGAAATTCCTGATCCGTGAGGATGATATTGTGGAGACAAGATCAGCGTCTCTCTGTCAGTGCATAAAGGTGGGCGTTTCCTAGAAACCTTCTTCCTACTCTGATCTGCAAGTGGGCGAGAGGAAGCATGCTAAGTCAGATGTATATTCACTTTAGATATTGACAAAGTAGACATCTACAAAGGGAAAATAATGTTAATTCTAGGAATTGGAATATTGTCCCACTCACATCTGGCAACTGTCGTTACCCATTGAGATAAGAGTAGGTAGACAGATGAAGACATCATCACCTTTTTCTTCTTCTTCTTCATCCTCTCAAGGATAGGTCATTGTTGTCCTGTTCCGAGCCTAATTACATCCTTCCATCTCCTTCTTGATCGACCCACTCTCAGGCTTTAATATTATTTATATTTAGTTTCTATGCTGACCTGTCATAGCATGTAGTACGTCCTCTGATTGGTGATCAGAGGATCTGGTCGGTGAATTTATTTTGATAATTCTCCCGGACAGGTCGGTGAGACCCGTAAACCAACGACAGGTGTGGTCCTCCAGACATTCTGGGGGTTGTGAGAGGGCGATGTGACCGCCAAAACATAAAAATATGGTGCACTCTAAAAAGCGGTTACTATTACTGCTATTGCTCTCTTCAATATCATCAGTGAAAAATATTGGAGAGCAAGAGGATTAATGACTTCATTGTCAGAAATCCAGCATTAGCTAACAACATATTTAGTTTCTTCTTTATTTCGCTGTTTTTATTTTTCTCTTATTGTTTTACCTGATCAACTGTTCTGAGGAATTTCATTGGTGCCGCTTCTATCCTTCTATCCTGAACTCTCGTGGTCCATGCTTCACTGCCGTATAACATTACAGGTTTTGAAACAACATTAATTTGTACATCCTATGTTATATTTCTTCCAAAATTGTTCCTTATAATTCCACTTGCCCTATTATATTTCTGTATTTTGCTCTAAATCTAAATTCATTTTACAATTCGTTATATTTTATCATAAGTATTTGAAAATTGTCCATGTTCTACATTTTGCCCCTCTATCACTATTTTTGCTCGTTGTGTTACCCTCCATTTAAATTACTTTTGTTTTGTTGAGAATATTTCCATATAATCTTTTAATATCTTTGTCAATTTGTTTACAATATATTGTAACAGTTTTAATCTCCTCATTTCTTTCCGTATCTTGGCTCCGTCAATTTCCACTCTTCATAAATTCGGTTCACATAAATATTAAATAAAATAGGAGAGAGTCCAAAGCTTTGTCGCAGTCCTGTATTTGTTATTGTGCTGAAATTTTATTTATATTTATCTTGCATTTTAATTTAGTTGATTATACAGCGACCTAATAGCATTAATTAAACTAGATCTCGTGAGGCAAGACAAGAGCAATTCCCTTAGCTTCGCACTGACATCTCCTCACCTGAAGGGTTGATGGTGGGGGAAGTTGCGCAGTCATGCATACACAGAAGTATGTATAAAAATTAGTAATTATTTAATATTTACAAAAGGAATAAACATGTGATAAATATATTCTCGGTATGTATTTTAGAATCGCTTTGACAAGTGGTTTTCAATTCAGGGCCGCAGGTACCAATTTTACAAAAGGGAGACCAAAATGTTATTTAATGAATTGGAAGATGAATGAATTTCATGTACGTAAACTAAGGTTCATAAGATATCTACATTTGCATATTACATAATATAGAATGTGCATATTAAGTACGTCTCCTTCATCTGATTACACCCGCTACCTAGGACTTACAAGCCAGTGCCTAGGGTTAGACGCCCGTCGGGGAACAGGCGAAACTTTGGACCGGACAGAGTGAAGACCTGGAAGCGGGTGGTGTGTTTGCGAGAGTACGGCAGAATAGGGCACGTGGATACATTCTTTGTGTTAATCGCAATGGGCGTGCGTTCCAACATTTACTTTCAATAGTAAAGTTGAGATTATCTGTAAACAATGAGATGTTTGTGTTTTTTTTTATGTATTCTGTGTACCTTGGATTAAGATTCTGTGCTGTACTGAGATAAATGTGCCGTACTATTTAAGTTAAAATTAGCAGGAATGTGGACTAAGTTTCATTAATATGACTATTAGTATCTCAAATCAATGAGGTGATCAATATCTACTTCATATCTTGCATACAATCAAGTGAGAACTGACAATTTAAATTTGTAGGTAAAGTTGACTGTTATTGAATGGACCTGTATACGTCATCAAAATTCATGAAAAATCATGTAAAATACTCACTTGACACTGTAGCTTAGATCTTTGCACGACGTATATTCTTAATTACACTTTAAAGGGTTATTTAAATATATATATATATATATATATATATATATATATATATATAATACAGAGAGATCAAATATATGTGAACCGCTACGCGGTGTTTTTCCATTGCGCACGCAGAAACACGCCACCAGCAGCTGATATACACAAGGTCACCAGCATCACTTGTTTTTTTCTGCTCTGCTCATAATTAGTATTGAGCTGACGCGATATCGTGCGGCTGCATTCTTACCAGCGTGCTTTATTATTTAGTCCTGCACAGCGTGTACTTATTTTGTTTCGAGTCAACAGTTGTTGCCTATAAATACAAATGCAACACAAATGCATTGTTGATTTTGCCGTAATCACTTAAACTGGGTGGGAGGCAGTAATATAAGACATTAACTCGTCTAGCGCTTAAAAGAAGCAGCGCAGAAAAAACGTTCCTTAACAAAAAATCTGATGTGATGCACTCACATGACATTCTCTACACTTGTACTAACCATTCTTACAAACTCATTCCTATATCTTCTTCGTGTTAGTTGAGATAAATATTTATACAAATTATCTTATTGCTTATTTCCTTGTAGGTGCAAGGGGAATATTAGAATACAATAGGCTTTGAGCAATAGTCAAATCTTTTAAAGTTTTGAGATCCCGTTCTCTTTGCATGCTTAACATAAAAAATGAACAACGATGCTCCATTGCACGAAAGTTCTAAGTTTTCCGAAACTGACACATAAAACAAGGAATATCTCCGAAATGGTTCACCCTACAAAAAAATTTATTGAGACATAAATTGTGTATTTTAGCAAGATCTACATTTCTTGTATAGTAAGATTTTGTCTATCTCTTACGGTTTACGAGTTATTCAAAACTCATCCAGACTAAACAGGACTACATAGGCTATAGCCAGAAAATTCAAAATATACATTTCATTTGTCATAAAAATATCTCAAACAAAAGGTATTTTAATGAACATCGTTAGAGCCATTTTCAAGAAAATAAAAATTTTCGAAATATTTTCCATGTAAAGGGTAGTTTAGGGTAGGGCTATTTTCTTCAAAATCTTCGTGTCGCATCCTTGAAAGACATCAACTTAAATAGCAACTTGGGTTTTAACCGACTTTTCGTTTTTCCGTTATGCTGTCCACAGACAGACAAGCTGACACACCGATCTTTTTCTAATTTGTTTTTTGTTTTTTTGTTTTTTTTGATTCAGGGGGTCTCAAAACATATTTCCGGTGAAATCTCGACATCAGAGTTTTGGGTGGAATACAATACTTCCCCTACTTACCAGTAGAGAAAGTAAAAATGTAAAAATTAAATTTATCTATCAGCACCCAAAGCTTGTCGGTCTAATTTTACGGCACTCTGTATATTTTCTAGTACATAGTTTAATAATGCAATTCGGTACATTATGATTTTCTAAAATTTGTAAAACATAATGCAGCTCTAATCTATCGAATGCCTTTTTAAGATCCACAAAACAGATATATGCTGATGCTTTTCCTGAGATCTGAATTACTTGTAAATTGTAATATTGTGAAACTGGTCCCAGGATAGGATGCTAAGGGAGTTGGCAGCTGGAGCGTTAAGTAACTCAGAGCTAGCTGTCCTTCTTGAAGGATAAAAGAGCAGCGCTATACTCCATATGCAACACCTCCTGCCATGTATCGAGAGAGTGAATTTGAATTCGGTTTCCCCTTCCTGTAAATCAAATGATGTCTGCCCCTCTCCATGTCTTATTTTATGATTCTCCTGCCGCTGAGATATCGCCAAGGTGTAGGGAAACGTCATTGATTATTAATGCGGCATTACCATGCGGCACCAACTTCAAATAAACCAAATTCTGCTGAAAATCCCGCTTGCAGGTATCCCTGCCGCCGCAAGACCCTAGTCCACTCACCAGGCCAGCCACAAGCCGCGTCCTCATATACATCTCCAACTTTATACGAGATCAAAACGCCAATTGACTATGCATGGCCATGTTTAGACTGCCACATACGTGGGACATCAACTTGTCTGTCTCCCTTTGGTGGAACTAGCAAAATTAATATTCCAGTAGCCCTACACTAGTGAGAGATACTCGTACTCTCTCTAGGAGAAGTCACCTTCATTTACTCCATTATACATTCACTTTTTAGCCTATGCTAAAACTACAAACCTAACTAGCAGCTTTACTTCTGTTATCCTGCTATCTTATGAGAAATATCTCCATTTCCTCCCACCTCTTTTTGTCTCCTCTCTTCTTTACTTTCTCTAATACTTATCGATGGTATGTTCCATGACTTTCCTTACTTTTCTACAAAGAGTATGCCACTGTTTATCATAATACGCAGCCTTGACCATTTCATTGGTTCCTTTAGGCCATGGTGCAAGGGTGTGCTTCCTAAATAGCCTTAAACAATAACCCAGCAAAGGATAAAAGATGGAATAGAAACGAAATATATCTTTACATTTTGGACCGTAGAGACTAAAAGAGAAAAAGGGTAGTGAGTGCATTCAATTTCTCATATAGACCTCTTATCACGTTATAGGATAGTTGTAGGACAGGTTCTGAAGGGGTAAAACCTAAGGGAAAACTTGAAGAGCACTTAGGTTAGTGTATATGTGTCAGAAGATTTTCAGAAGGTGCAAATTCAAGCTTGAATGGCGTTCATTAAATACATAGCAAGGCAGAACTTTATGAGAAAAAAGTAAACAGAACTATATTCTGGCAGTGATATCAATATACTTTGCTGTATAGAAACAAAAATAAATAAATAATAAATAAATAAATAAATGAGTAAGTGAGTAAATAAACAAATAAGTAAATAAATAAAGGAAGAAAAGGAAAGAGAGAGAGAGAGAAAATAGAGAAAGAAGCAAATAAATCGCGAGCGCGCACACGCACACACACACACACACACACACACACGTAAATAATTAAGTAAGTCAGTAAGTAAATAAAGTTCCGTGTTTTCTCTCTAACTCAAACTATAATTGATTAATACCTTTGGTAACCTATTGTTGATCATAGGAATACAACAATGTAAGCTTTGTATTGTCATATTCATGTAAACTATATACTTAAATATATTACGTTCTATTAAACTATTGCCGCTTCATTGGTTGCTTTAGGTTGAAGCAAATTTATTCAGTCGTACGTTGGAAAAACCTTTTGAAGCAACATAGGCAATCGTCGATGCAACAATCTTGAGCATTTGTAGGTCACATGTTGCTAAGCAATTTGAAGCAACGATACCTACGCCGCCTAATAATGTCTCAAAGTCCTTTGATTCAGTTCCTTGCCGTCGATAGAGCATTGAGATTACGCTCACTGGGTATGCGTGGGTTTTGTTTCGAAAGGATGCCCCTATTTATGGTGATATGGTGCGGTTTTTTCCATATTCTTCGGTTTGTTCAGTCACTCATAACAACAACTACGCCATCATAACCTTTCCATTGACCAGTTTTACCTACATTTCATACCATCGTCTTCCTCACTAATATATATGGTGCTTGGCTGACCACTCGCTTCCAGGTCTTCACGCTATCAGGTCCCAGACAGGCGTCTAATCCTAGGCACAGGCTTGCAAGTCCTAGGGTATGTAAGTCCTACATACAGGGGGCTAATCAGATGAAGAAGATGAAGGCTGTAGGTATTGTAACAATTACCTTTGTGATTATGGAAAACAATTAGGTGTTTTAGCTATATTTCTCCTCTTTTTAGTTTTTCTTTACGTTTTTCGTAACTTTTTTGCTGATTTTTCACTACTTTTATTCTGTCACATACACACACATGTCCGAGACGGGATTCAAATCCGCGACCCTCTGTGTGGTGCCAAAGACATGCGCTCCAGCGACCACGGCTGCAAGTTCGGATCGAATAAGCCTCCTAAATACACACATAAGCTCTAAATATCATCTTGCTTAGCACTTCTTTACCGTAAATTAATTTCTATATAGTAATCACAGAATTTACCAGCATCTTTAATTATAACAGCTGTACCATTATAACTATTACAAAAATGCGTTTGTATTATTTAGCATTCATATCCCCTACAACAATGTGTTACAATACAAGTACCTTGTTGACACGAAAACATTGCAGAAATATTTCCGTTAGATAGTATTCTGCATTGTTACCGCTTTGAAGTCTGATTATCATAAGAAGAAACGGAAAGTGTTTTTTCTTTCTGTTTTTCGTTGAAGTCAAGTATTGTCTTGCTGTGTAATTGTGACTTGTGAATAAATGAGATGCGGAGGCTGAACAATAACTCTGATTTAAGAGTACAAGATGAAAGGAAACGCAAGGATTGAAAAAAATTCAAACAAAAGAACCATGAAAAAATAACGGGAGGCCGAAGGTGAAGAAATTATGCTTAGAAGGGTGGCGATGCTGAATAAATTGTAATGGAAATGCCATATTATGTTTTAGAACAGATCAACATAATCAATTTTTTATATATAACAGGAGCTCTTAACCCTAATGGACGTTTTTGGCTACTGAGCAGATTAAAGCTTTCAGAGCGAAGTTGCAGTAGGTAAGCTATTAATGAATGTTATAGTTTGTATACTTTCCGATTTAACTTATAGCTATATTAGACCCGCTCTAAGAAAGACGCTTTTGTATTACTCCGCGCAATATATTTACAGTATATGCAATCGTATGCAATAATTGCTTAATTTTAGTGAAAATGACTTGTTCTATGTTCAAATAACAGTGAAAATGTGGCATATTGTAATGACAACATTAAAGACGTCCATTGACGGATTTTAAAACTAATGAGATAAAAAAATCTGATATGTTGCACTCACATGACTTTCTCTTCTCTTGTACTAACCATTCTTACAAACTCTTATTCCTCTATCTTCTTCCTGTTAGTTGAGATAAACATCTGTAAAACATATTGCGTATTTTCATGTAGGTGCAAGGGAATATGGGAATGACTTTGAGCAATAGTCAAATCTTTTAAGGCTTTCAAATTCCAAACCACTTTGCACGGATAACATATAAAACAATTAATAACGATGTTCCATTCGACGGAAGTATGCTTTCCAAAACTCACTGTACAAAAAATTTATTTCAACATAAATTGTGTTTTAGCAAGATGTACATTTTTTGTATAGTAGGATTTGATTTATCTCTTAGGGTTTACCAGTTACGCAAAAGTCATCCAGAGTAAACAGGACTACATGGATTATAGCCAGAAAATTCAAGATATACGTATCATTTGACATAAAAATATATCAAACATGTGGCATTTTAACCAAAATTGTTAGAGCCATTTTCAAGAAAATCAAAATTTTCGAAAATAATTTCCATTTAAAGGGTAGTTTAGGGTGGGGATAGCTTCTTCAAAATCTTTGTGTCGCATTCTTGAAAGACATTAAACTTAAGTACCAACTTTGGTTTAGAACCGACTTTTCGTTTTTGAGTTATGCTGTCCACAGACTGACAGACACACACACACGAATCTTTTTCTAAAAATGCTTGTTTTGGATTCAGGGGCTCAAAACATATATTTCCGGTTAGTCCCGACTTGAATTTGTGAGTGGAATGCGTAGTAGATAAAAGTAAAAAAGAAAAAAAAAAGTCAGACTTCCAGATTTCAAATATAAACTGAGCAGAAATGAATGCAAGAAAATCATAGGTAAATACCATCAGTTCTTGGGCGTTTGAATGGTTATGTGTTGAAGGATAAGGCAAAAAACACTACCTGGTCTTTGGAGCTAAAGACAAATTTACTTTTTCACCAGATTTCCGCTATGCATTAAGGAGGATCTCAAACGAGTGCTTAGTTACATACAAGATGGGGAAACATCGTTCCAAAGTTATGTCCAGGAAAAAAAAAACCTATTTGAAAAAGAAGACTGGAAAAATGTGAAGCACTTCCATTAGATGTGATACTTGGAAAGTGTGAGTATGCAAGTTCGAATATTTCGAAAACGACTAAAGCTGCGAACAAATGATGTGATTTGTATATTTTTATCAGCTTTATTAATGTTTTGCAGTAAACCGTTATATATATATATATATAAAGATTTTCCAGGTGTGGATTTTGAACAAAGTTGTTTGAGCCAGTTTTAAGAGAATGGCAACTAACAATATTTTTTTAGGAAGACTAGAAAGCTTTTCCAATTCTTCGTTCATGAGTTGCTCTGTTTAGAAACAAAACTTATTTGCAAACAATTAGGTACCATACAACAATTTATCATCATCCATAATCAATTTA
This sequence comes from Tenodera sinensis, assembly GCA_030765045.1. Lineage (NCBI taxonomy): Eukaryota > Metazoa > Arthropoda > Insecta > Mantodea > Mantidae > Tenodera > Tenodera sinensis. The sequence continues at coordinate 24,952,702 of CM060972.1, forward strand.
TCATCATCGTCGTCGTCGTCGTTGTCGTCGTCGTCATCGTCATGAACAAATGTAGGATTAGGTCGTTAAGGCCTGTTCCTCAAGAGCTCTGTAAATGGTCGTGCCATCTCTGTCTTGGTCTTCCAGGGTGCCTTCTGCCATGCGATCGATAGTTATAGGCTAAACGTAGGAGTCGGTGATGAATGAACCAGTTTTTCTGAGGGTTTTGTGTGTCTTTTGTGATATTATTTACGTTCAGTTTGTTTCTTGTATTCACGTTTCTTTTATGATCCAGTCTATGCTGTTCAAAACCTCATCTGTGCTGCTTCTAATTTTTGACTATTTTTAAAATTTAAAATACAGATTTCACTACCATAGAATAGAGTTGAACTCATATTGTGTAGTCTCAATTTCATATATATTGACATATGTTTCCCAAACAACAATTTATAGCTTACTAAAATGTGCTTATTATATAAAATAACTTTTTTTGTAAGATGTACTGTTTTCCAAATGTTCATTGGTCGTTGTGTAAGTTTTAACATGTTGAACTTTATGCGGCTTTTAACGGGCATCTTAGGCAATTCTTTTCCTGCTTGGCTTTGATAGTGATAGCGCCTTTATATGATAGCGGAATACGGCAAAGGGCACCGAGGACGCTACACTCTGGATAGTATTAATACTGTTATCCATAAGATATCTGAGTTATACTGCTTAATTTTAGCAATAATCCCATAAATTGACGCTGATTTATATAAAATGTTTATTTAAAGTATTGTAGCACTAAATATTAGTTTAACAAATATAAGCTCATATGGATTTAAAAAGTAAACAATCTTGAAATTATTTTGACCAAGATGCCTAGCAAATTACTTCAATAGCGACAGTTTCTCCTCACGGATCTTGTTTAAATTGTGTGTGTAAGGTCTTGTTAGTGAAAATATTTTATAAGTACTTTTTCTTTGTCTGCAAAAGTACGTATAATTGTGATTACCGGAGCTTGCGAAAGGGGTTTGAGGTTTGCTCACAGACGGTAGGCGGTGCGAAATAGAACGTGGGCGAGACGGAGCAGTGCTTTCAGAAATTCAGGGAAAGGCTAATATGACATTCAAAAACGCCTACAGGTAGAAATGTTTCCTCATTAAATCGCTGGATATTGCTTTAGCATTGAAGGTGAAGTTGAACACATTAATGAAGCCATAGTTCCGAGGTCAGATAGTTTCATAGAAACCACTAAATGGCCTTCAACTTTGCGCAGGTAGTGTGTTCAGTAGACGGAATTAGGAAGACCCAAGCAATGGTAATTTAATTAAATTACTTTATTTCATTTTTTAAATTTAGATATATTTTATAGAACCAGAGTTAACCACAAAAAAGGAATATTTCCGAAATGGTTCACTCCTCAAAAAATGTATGTAAACACAACTTGTGTGTTCTAATGAGATATACCTTTTGTACAGTAAGATTTGCTCTATATTTTTCAGTTTACCAGTTATGCAAAAGTCATTAAGAGTAAAGAATACTAAATAGGTTATAACCAAAATTAAAAATATATATTTCATTTGCCATAAAACTATCTCAAACACATGATCAGTTACTGATACAGAGTAGTAAATGGTATTTGACACATCTGTTTGAAAAATGGTGTTTTACTGAAATCACAAACTTATACCACTCAGTTCGTTTCAGTGTTCGCCATGTAAAGGGGGAATTCCTGGCTTTAGCTTTTCGAAAACGATGGATCAAGATGGGAATACTATGCGATAAGTAAGATTCCTAATCTCATCTAACGTGCAGTATTCAAATGCACTGTAAACCATAGCTGATTTGCCTTAAAAATGTACTAGAATTTTCTCCGTAACTTCACCAATTACAATGATTTTAGAATGCAAATGTGGCTCGAGTTGAAATGTATTAGACGCACGTGATTTGCTTTTATCTTTTTTTTTAAAGCATACCAGGCGCTCACCCATTGTATGACTGTAGTCATGGCAAACATATCCTCCAAAATGGAGCAACAAAAGAGCAATTTACAGACACACATGAACAGCAAGCAGTACCTTATCGTGATATTACAAAGTACTTCTCCAGACTAATAAAAACAAGATGGAAACAGGCCTGGAATCAATCGCCTGCAGAAAAACTACACATGGTAAGGAAAGGAGACACCAATTCTTCCCCTGTCTATTCTCTTAGCAGGAAAGAGCAGGTGATTATCTCATTGGTCATACAAGGTTAACCCACTCATACCTCCTCAGCAAAGGCCAGCCACCACAATGTGAAGTCTGCAACACAGTAAAACATCTCCTCACAGAATGTAAGCAATACGCTACACAACGACAGCTTCATCACATCACTGGAGACTTATCCACCACTCTGAACACGCCATCCAACTGCAGAAGGGTGTTATCATTTCTCAAAAGTACAGACTTACATATGAAAATATAATATGAAGGGTATTTTTGTTGTACTGATTTGATTGTATTCCCATGTTTTTGGTAAAATAATTGTATCAAATTTATTGTATACCGCTGTATTTCATAGAATAGTCGCGAAAGACTTAATTGTTAAAGCGACTCAAAAAAAAAAGGAGCAATTTTGGAGTATGGGATCGTGTATTAAAACGCGTGAGCATAAGTTTGAGCTAAGTTTATGTTTATGGAACCGCTATCCAGGGCAATGGGAATTTTAGAACTAAAATTGGTGTATGGCCTGTCATATATTTTCTATGTGAAAATGACGACGACGTCGATGATGATGATGATGATGATGATGATGATGATGCCAACTTAAGGGCGTTCGACTACTTGGTCATCAGAGCCCTTATAAAACATCTATGGCTTTTGCAAGATTCAAGGTTTAATATAAAATAAAAATCCTAGTAAAATCACAAATACAAATAAATATACCAAACTAAGGATGTTGATATTTTTGTATATCGATTATTGATTATATTAATAGTACAACAAATATATTATTTTATGTACCCAATAAAATAAGCAGATTCAGGAGGCTTTTCTGCACCTCCAGAGCAAATACAGAAATCCATAAAAATTCACCATTACACAGAATTGTGTATTTATATAACCAACTTCATCATTTCGATGTAGATATTTTCAACATGTCTGAAACTCAATTAAAAAATGCTATAACTACTAACTATTTATTCGTAGATCAATAAATTACTAAAATTGGCAATAGGAGCATCATTACAGTAATTAGGAATAGTAGAAAAATTACTTACCATGCCACCTTTACTTTTTTTTGTATTACTTTGTGTTCATTTATGTTTTTCTTGTAATTTATTTGAGTATGTAGAGTATTATATGTAAACACCTATGTATGATGAATATTGTAATTGGGCTTCCAAACCTGTTATGTTCATAAGGGAAAAAAAAAAAAAAAAAAAAAAAAAAAAAAAAAAAAAGCAGGAATTAAATCAAATTTATAACAAGATCCAAAGTGTGAAACCTCGAAATCTAAAATTCAATGGCTGAGGTTTGCCATTGCTAAAAAGTTCGAAACTCTTTGCACCAATTGTTTATCGTCCACCATAACCTACGCAGGACTGACGGGCAGTTTCAGAAAATACAAAGATTCTGAAAAAAAATTCTTCCACCCTAAACGACCCTTTACGCGAAAAATTGTTAAAAACATTCTGATTTTCTCAAAAATGGTTAACGATTTTGATTAAAATACCATATGTTTAAGATATTTTTATAGCAAATTAAAAGTAAATTTTTAATTTTCTGGCTATAGCCCACATAGTTGCTTACTTTTGAGTACTTTTGAATAAATGGTAAGCCGTAACAGATAGATCAAATCTTATTCCACAAAAACTTTAGATCTCGTTAAAATATACAATTTATGTCCAAATGATTGTTTTTGGAATAAACCATTTCAGAGATATTTTTTGTTAATTATTTGAGTTTTGCAATACTTATACATTTCACAAATCATAGCCGTGCAAGGAGCACGGAATTTGAAAGCTTTAAAAGATTTGACTATCGTTCAAAGCCTACTGTATTCCCATATTCCCCTTGCACCTATAACGTAATTTCTGTGAATGTTTATCTCGACTATCATGAAGAAAGAAGTACAAGAGTTTGTAAGAATAGTTAGTACAAGAGTAGAGAAAGTCATGTGAGTGCAGCACAGGAGACTTTTTCAATGTTACGCAGCATTCTGGGTTATCATTTTCATCATGCAGCTGTGACGTTCTGGAAACGAATCGATCGTTTAGCGCCTGCGCAGAACTCCAAATATCAGCTGATGCAATATGTAGGTCATTGTCCCTAGTGAGTGTACAACATTTTACAATATTTCAACTATAAAATTAGGTATATGGTCGAGCATGAATTCTCGTATGAAACTTAACTATAATGGTAATTAAGACGCTCATATGAAAATTAGGAAACGCACGTCTTAATTATTACCATTATAGTCTCGTTGCATAATATACTGTAATAAAGCGACGAAAATGCAAAAGTCCATTTACTTTTCTAACCCTTTATTTCTTCTAAATTTACTACAAATACACAATTCCTTCTCGTTACTAACACAGTTTATAATCTCCTCTACTATTAAAATTTACAGTTGTTCTTCCGATAATCTTTCTCAGTCTTGCAATGTCTTACTCCAGTTTCACTGTGTCTTATATCTTTACTATTACGATACAATCACTCGACGACACATACACACTCGCTGACAGCTGACCGATGCATACTCGTAACTAAAACTAGCTGTACACGATTTAAATAACACTCTGACATCTAAAGCTAAATTATAAGTCTAAAAACACACACCCAAAGACTGCTCACTGTCCTATTTATACTGGAGACGGCGTGACGTAACCACCTTCCAGTTATTTCCACACGCTGGGGTACATGACTCAGCAAAGAGGATTCTAGAGATTGCTGGACACCACGGTGTTATCGCGCTGTTATATCTCTCACACGCAGTCGCTAGTTGCCCTGTAGCCCCGGACCTCCTTTATGTTTTGCCGGCAGCATTGTTTATTGTCACGTACACATAGTCGCTCGCCGTATCCAAGGTGACCCGGTCACCTCTCTATATTGTTGAACGACCCAATGTCACAAAACTATTATGACACATCTCTATGTTCCGATACTCTTATAGAGGAAGTCTGTATTGACAAACCTATTAACTCTAGCTAAAAAAAGGCGAATGAGAAATTGCTGAGCAGAACGTCGAAATGCAATAACAAGTTTAATTTACCTTCAAGGAAAGCATGATACGATGTTCGTTCATTGCATCGAGTGCCGGAGAAACAAGTCGCCAGAGATTTACTAACTTCCAGATTGCTTCCAACAAAAAACAGAAGTAATTACCCACGGACGGTCTATTTTCTCGTAAAATAAATTATGCACGGTAATGAAGTCGGTTCATTGCGCGCCTTCCTTGTTCACGCAGGGTGAGGGACTAAATATTCCACGGCGCCTTCGCGCCCCGTTGAACGCATTACGTATTCCCGATAACAGGCTACTCAATCTTCATCGCGAATACATATACGTGCTAGATTAGCGGGCAGACGATAGGCTGCACATGCAAACTCCAGCCACAGTTTCAAAACAAACGCGCTAATGTCCTTTAATCTCTCGCAGCATGTATAATACTACCTCCTTTGATCGACTAAACCTTTACAATTATTGAAATGTAGACGCATTAGAATTTACAAACCATATACGCATGATCAGCTATACCTACCTATAGGCAAACATATGTATATCAATATACTGGAATTTAACTATCTGTGTCGTTGTTTAAATTATTTATGTATTGATATATATGTAATAATTTTACTTTCTCTACTACGTATAGCAAGCAAGGGAAGTATTGTATTGGACCCAACATTCGATGTCGAGATTTCATCGGAAATATATGGTTTGAGACCCCCTGAATCAAACAATCAGTTTTAGAAAAGGTTCCTGTGTGTCAGTCTGTGGACACCGTAACTAGAAAACAAAAGTCGGTTGAAACATAAAGTTAATATTTAAGTTTAATGTCTTTCAAGGATGCGACACGAAGATTTTGAAGAAAACTGCTCCATGCTAAACTACCCTTTACATGGAAAATTTTTCGGAAATTTTAATTTATTTGAAAATGGCTCTAACGATTTTGATTAAAATGCCGTGTTTGGGATATTTTTATGACGAATGAAATGTATATCTTGCATTTTCTGGCTAGAGCCCATGAAGTCCTATTTACTCTGGAAGACTTATGCATAACTGGTAAACCGTAAGAGATAGACCAAATCTTACTATACAAAATGTAGATCTTGTTAAAACACACAATTTATATCCGAATAACTTTTTTTGTAGAGTGAACCATTTCGGAGATATTCCTCGTTATTTGTGTAAGTTTTGGAGATCTTATACTTCCATCAAACGGAACATCGCTCTTCACTTTTTTATGTTAACCGTGCAAAGAGAACGAAATTTGAAAGCTTTAAAAGATTTGACTATCGCTCAAAGTTTACTGTATTCCCATTTTTTCGTTGTACCCTTAAGAAGATAAACAATAAGATAATTTCTGCAAATGTTTATCTCAACTAACACAAAGAAAAGATAGGAATGCGTCTGTAAGAATGGTTAGTACAAGAGTAGGGAAAGTCATGCGAATGCAACACATCAGATTTGTATCTTATTACATGGTTGTTCCAAAGAGGTCACTAAGTCCATTGCCTGGTGATACAACATCCAGCCACCAGAGGGAGAAGTTGCTGCTCCCAGTTCCTCGAGCCATCGCAGTGTTATCGCACTTGGCCAAGGGAAGACGACGAAGGTACACAAGCCTTCGAAAGAGCTTGCCAAAATTTTACCATCGAAGAACAGCGATGAAGTTTAAAAACGATAGCCAGTAAAACAGTAACTATCTGACGGTGATGAAGCTATAATCTAGATATTTAAAATTTAGGCTTGAACCAAATCATAGTCGTTTAGTATTACTTTAGACCTAATTACTTTTCTCCCACATGTCGCAATTACGTTATATTTCTGTTTTGAAATGTAGAGATTATATTTTCTCGTTATTTTAGATAAAAAGCACATTGCCATTTCAAGATCATGTCCATGTAATCATTGCTTTTGATCTGTCAAAAATTAGTTTTGAAGTTCGTCTCCTTGCCAAAATGTAAGTTATCTGCTTCTGGTGACTGGAACCAAATGCATAATCTTTTATTTAGTCCCTCCTTTCTTGATGGAAACAGTAAAATTGATTTCCTTATAGAGGCTCTGAATGGCTCTTACATGTTGTGGGAAACCCTTAATGTGTAGAATTTCTCATAGAAGATTTCTATTGACTAACTTGAAGTGTTTAATGTAATGTATAAAGCAATATCTGTAGTAGGACTGAACTCGTTTTCTTTTCAGTTACTTGCTGCAATGTTTTTTCTACTCATTTCCTGATTAATGTTGTAGTTGGTATATTCGTCTAAATGCACAGTACACTTTAAAAGCCTCACCTATTCTGTCCGTTGATTCCTTTTGTGTCTACATCCTATGTATTACAGAAATAATCAAACCTTCGTTCCTACGCATATTACTTCATCATTGGCACCTTAATGCTCTTTTTACAGTTACACTTCATTAGTCAGGAATAAAAACTATTAAAGGCCACTCTGTGACGGCATCCGTAGCACAGTGGTAGCGCGCCCAACCTGGGTTTAATCCCTGGTGCCGGCGTACGGATTCTTCCCCTGCTTCGAGGTCTGGCACGGGGTGCACTCAGCCACGTTAGGTCCCGGAGTGGTCCATTGAAGAGCTACTTGATAAAGAAGCAGCGACCCCAGATCGTGAAGGCCGCATAACCGGCCGGGAGGGCTTGAGGCGCTGAACACATCCCACTCTCCAGTACTGCACCCTTCTCATGACGTCTGTAGTGGGCAGAGATGGGGGACGCAGGGGCTGGGCGATAAGCCTTGACCCACGAAGCGCTGCTGCGCTAAGGGTTAAATTTTTAACGGTTACTCTATGAACATTAGCTATACCAAACTTGCATTATGAGAAATTCATGCTGATGTCTAGACCACAGAAGTGAAAATTGATTATGGACAACACTAAACTACCTTTTCCTACCGACATGATACACTTGAAAGGCTATTCTACCTGAAGAAATCTCTTCCCAATTTAGTATGTCTTCCTATTGATGTTATACCTTGTAGGTGCAAGGGGAATGTGGGAATACAGTAGGCTTTGAACGATAGTCAAATCTTTTAAGGCTTTGAAATTCACTTGTCTTTGCACAGCTAAGATATAAAACACTGAATAACGTTCTTGCATTTGAGGGAATTTAAGTATTACAAAACTCGCACAAGTAACAAGAAATATCATGAAATGGTTCACTCCAAAAAAAAATTCATTTCGACATAAATAAAATTATATGATTTACCGACATATACATTTTTTACAGTAATATTTGGTCTATCTCGTACGGTTATGAGGAGTAAGCAGTACTACATAGACTATAGCCAAAAAGATCAAAATATACATTTCATTTGTCATAAAAATATCTCAAACATATGGCATTTTAATCAAAGTCGTTGAAGCTCTTTTCGAGAAAATCAAAATGTTCTTCAAAATCTTCGTGTCGCATCCCTGTAAGATATTGAAACTTAAATACCAACTTTGGTTTTTAACCGACGTTTCGTTTTTGACTTATGCTAATTTGTACAAATGTTTATCTCAACTAACAAGAAAGAAGATATAGGAATACGAGTTTGTAAGAATGGTTAGTTCAAGAGTAGAGAAAGTCATGTGAGTGCAACACATCAGATATTTTATAATTATATCTGAAATATTGCCATTTTTGTCAAAATCATTAGAGCCATTTTTGTGAAAATCACAAATATTGAAAAATATTCTACATAAACGGGAGTTTAAGGTGGAGGAATTTTCTTCAAAATCTTTGTGTCGTTGAAAGGGGATTACACTTAAATACCAACTTTGTTTTTCAACTGACACACACACACACACACACACACACACACACACACACACACACACACACACACACACACACAGATCTTTTTCTAAAAATGCTCCTCAAATCATATTTCTGGTGAAATCTCAACATCAAAATTTTGTGTGGAAGACAGTACTTTCCCTGCTTTTACTTTTTGTAGATAAAGTAAAATGAAGTCCATACAGATTCGTGCATTTCAATTACTTCTAATTACCATTTCATTGGCTAATCAATTTCTGATCCACTTCTTATAAGCACTAACTAGTGCGTACTGCTCCTTTTAAACAAAAACAGATAGAAAAAAATATAATAAATATTTATAGACCAAGCTTCACTGGCCCTCGATAGTTGTGAATAATAGGCTTCCTTTGCATTTACAACTAGAAAATATGATCTGTATCAATGCTGCTAACACCAAGAAAATAAAGTTACCAAGAAAAGGAAACATACAGAAAAAGTTTATATAGCAGATGGAAGCTGGACTTGGCATAGAATGGAAGAAATGCAACGGTTTAAATCCAGTCATTTAAAAGTGCTTAATAATAATCAGAACAATAATAATAATAATAATAATAATAATAATAATAATAATAATAATAATAATAATAATAATAATAATAATAATAATAATAATAATAATAATAATAATAATAATAATAATAATAATAATAATAATAATAATAATAATAATAATAAAATAATAATAATAATAATAATAATAATAATAATAATAATAATAATAATAATAATAATAATAATAATAATAATAATAATAATAACAATAATTTTTTCCCTAGGGTGTCTTCCCCTTATTCAGAGGTTACCCTCATCGCCCGGCCGCTGTGTCCTCCAGCCGCAGCCAAGGCCACGGAGGAGTGCAAGTTGGGGGTGGCGGGGGTCAGCACGCCGACTCCCCCGACCGTAAGGCGACTACTTTGACCTTTTAGGAACGCTACCTTTCTATCAGGACAGCTCCTCAATTGGCCCCCCAGGCACCTAACGAGGCTGAGTGCACCCCGTACCAGACCTCCCAGCGGGGGAAAAATCCCATGCCGGTACCGGGGATCGAACCCGGATCCTCCGCGCCACAGGCAGGTGCGCTACCACTGCGCTACGGAGGCGGTAATAATAATAATAATAATAATAATAATAATAATAATAATAATAATAATAATAATAATAATAATAATAATAATAATAATAATAATAATAATAATAATAATAATAATAATAATAATAATAATAATAATAATAATAATAATAATAATAGTGTAACATATGAATCATGTATCAAAATGTTCAGGAAAGTATGCCCTATCAAAAAACAAATGATTTTAAATAATTTCCATGTTTTGATACTGATAAGTATGTATACTTCCTGTCAGTAAATGGATGTCACTTACAGATCCATCCTTACAAGACAAAAAGGATCTAACCACGGAAGTAATGTAAGTTTGCTGCACCTGATGGGAAACTCATCGAAGTTGTCTTCCCTTTGTTCATTTTATCGAGTAGTCAAGATAAAACTGTCCAGATGTTGTTACATCTAATGAGACAACAGTTTCTCACAGCAGCGATCCATTGTGCCAACTTGGTCGCATGAAACACTTGAGAATCCCATTCTTATCTCTTCCTATCATCAGCAATATTTTTCCCCTTCGTCTTTCCGTGCTCTTCTTGTGCCGCCTGTTTTCTTTTGCCCCAGGATGCCTTCACGCTTCACGCGTTTGTTTTTTATCAGAACAGTTGCCTGCGGCGACAAGATATCGGATTTTCTTTTCATGCAGAGCATTCGCCTTCTTACACGGTTGCCAATTATCTTTTTAATAGTCATGTCACCGGGTGTGTCGAAATGGCACTTGTTGGTTTATTACTAAGGAAGTGCTCGAGCAATTTGGAGCTGCTATTTCTTTCCAAGCAAAGTGTTTTCAAAGCACGGAAGTATATCTCCAATTAAAACATTAACTGCAATCCATTATGCTTATGCTTTGTACTTTAACATCAGGCTTTTGTTTTCTCAATATCTGCCATTTTTAAAGCTCCAGGAGGGCATTTAAATCTCCCAGTGCGAGTGGGCGTTCCTCGCTAAACTTCGTTAATACAGCTTTCAAATGCAATTTTCGTTTCACTGGTCTTGATTTCAGCTTTTTGCAGGAAAGTTTGCTTCATAGAGGTTGGAGTTGGCTGTGCTGAAATGAATTCGATATATTGAACTGAAATACCGCGAATCTAACACGTGTTTTGTTTGTAGACAGCACAGTGCCGTCAGTATTCTGTAATTTTGCAATCTTGCCAGGTTATTTCAGTGTCCCAGTTATACATTATCGGTTATTTAGGTATTTAATAGGTTTTAAGTTATTATTTAGTTTATAGTAAAACAGTATTAAGCAGATATTTTACGAGTTTGGTGTACAAATTAGCGAATGCACCGGTTAGCTAGGAAAAATAAATTTGTAAATTCTGTGAACAATAAGAATGCAAAAGGAAAGCTTTCATACTCGGAAACAACCAAGCAAACTTCAAATTCTCAATAAGTGCTACTGAGGCCAAGAAATACAGCGGTAGATCCCACATATAATGCTGGGGCATATTAAATTTATTGGATGTAGGTAAAGTACAAAAATATGTTGTTAAAGTTTAACATCTATTTTTCTGAATTCTTTTTTTCAGCATTGTTTACTATTCAAAATGCCCCTTTACCATAGCTTGAAATGTTTACAAAGGCTTTAAACATTAATATATTAAAACTTGTCATGCACTAGTTAAAAAGTATTAAATAATTGAGCTCAGATAAAATGTTTTTAACTTATCTGAAAAAATTGAAAATATCAATACATTTCAGCCAATATACTTTTGTCTCTTAACCTAACTAAACCTAAGCAATGGTGGTACGAAAATTTCTTTATATCCATATACTGAGCTCAAATTTAAAATTTAGGACAGATACGATAAACTGTATGGTCGAAGGGTTATTCTATATTAGCATATCAAAAAGTGATTTATTATTGATAAATATATTAGTAATTTCAAAACAGTTTGACATAGGACATGAAAATTTTGTATATAATATATAGCTTATGTTCTGAGTGTGAGAAAAAAAATTCCAAGCAATCAGGAGAAAACTGCATATTTTAATTTTCCTAGCTACATTGCCTTAAATGTTCATCAGCCAGTCCTGATGTGTTAGTGTTTTATCGCTCTTTCTTCATGTACCAGAATACTTATGCTGAATTTTCGACTTTAATCACAATCGGGAGGCATTTTTTTTATAAAGTCAAAATTAAGGAAAATATGTCCATGAAAAAGTTAAGTTCAAGTACCGCGATTTTCTTGAAAATCTGCGTGCCGCATCCTTGGATGATGCTGAGCTTCAATATTTGAGTACCTAGTTTGGTATTTACTCGGCTTGTCGCTTTTGACTTATGCCTTTCAGAGATATTCATAAACACACAGACACACACAAAAACCTCCTCTAAAAATCTGATGTTACACTCACATGAGTTTCTCTACTCTTGTACTAACCATTCCTACAAACTCTTATTCCTGTATCTTCTTTGCGTTAGTCCAGATAAACATTTAAATAAACTTCTTTATTTATTATTCTTATTTATAATCTTCTTTTAGGTACAAAGGGAATATGGGAATACAGCTTTGAGTTATAGTCAAATCTTTCAAAGCTTTGAGATCCCGTTCCCTTTGCACGCTTAATATACAAAAAAAAATTAAAAACGACGTTCCATTTCACGAAAGTCTAAGTTTTCAAAACACACACAAATAACAGGAAATGTCTCCAAAATGGTTCATTCTAAAAAAAGTATTGTGTGTCTGTGCATGTCCGTGCCTGGAAACAACATAATTCAAAAGCGAGAAGTCTGTTAAAAGCCAAAATGGGTAAGTTTTATGTCTTTCAAGGATACGATACGAGGACTTTGAAGAAAAGTAATCCATTCTAAACTACTCTTTACATGGAAAATGATAAGGAAACTTTGATTTTGGCTAAAATACCATAACTTTAAGGTACTTTTATGGAAAATGAAATGTATATTTTTAATTTTCTGGCTATAGCTCATGTACTCCTGTTTACCCTTGATGACTTTTGCGTAACCGATAAACCGTAAGAGATAGCCCAATATTACTAAACAAAAATACAGATCTCGTTAAAACACACCAGTTTTGTCCGAATGCATTTTTTGTGGAGTGAACCGTTTCGGAGATATTCCCTGTTACAGGGTTATCATAAAGTTCCTCCGCACCGTACCGGTGCGCACCGTTCGAGTTTACGTTGGTACTCCTGTTTATCTTCATTACATTTCATGAATTACATATGCTCATAGCCTACTTTATTCCCAAATGTTTATCATGAAGAACAAAGAGGAATAAGAGTTTGTAAGAATAATTAGTGCAAGATTGGGGAAATTAATGCAAGTGCAACACATCAGATTTATATTGCCTGCTTTGTTCAGAATTATGAATATTTCAAATAGGTATATCTTTCCGAGAAATAACACAACATTATACAGAACCATAAGCGAAATACCAAACACGGCGAGTTTCTGATATACCTACCGTGAAAGTAAGGAATGAAAGAATACAATGAGGTGAGTACTTTTTTCTTTCAATTTTATCTGACTTGGCAGAAGCTTTACGAGTGTTCTCTGGGCATATTGGTTGCCAGGCTTCCAGACGATGGGAATATGAATAATTCTTTCTTTTGCCTTTATCAGCAACGTCTGTACCGTCTTTTTTGTGGTTTTTTTTAATGATTACTCTTCAGAGGAACTGTGTCATAACTCGCGTTTTATGTCTGACAACTGAAAGGCAATGAATGTGCGGTTGTAAATTTAGTTTTGCTTCTTCAGCCTTGCATCACTTAATTGTTGAACTCATTCATTCTGGCATAGTAAATATAACACTATTCTACATGGGTCATTTTTACTTTCTCTACCAGGTATAGTAAGTAGGGAAACTATTGTATTCAACTCAAAATTTCCATTTCCAGATTCCACCGGAAATATGTTTTGAGGCTCTCTGAATAAAAAAAAAAAAAAAAAGAAAAAAAAAAAAAGCATGAGCTTGTCTGTGTGTGTGTGTGGGGGGGGGGGCCTGTATGTGACCAGCATAACTCAAAAACGAAAAGTCGATTAAAAACCACGGTTGGTATTTAAGTTTAATATCTTGCAGGGATGCGGCACGAAGATTTTGAAGAAAATTCCTTCTTATTTGTGTGAGTTTTACACTACTTTACTTTGCACAAATGGAACATCGTTATTCATTTTTTATATCTTAGCTGTGCAAAGAGAACGGATTTTCAGAGTTTTAAAAGATTTAACTACCACTCAAAGCCTACTGTATCCCCATATTCACCTTGTGCGTACAAGAAAATAACCAATAATATAACTTCTGCAAATTTGTATCTCAACTAACACGAACAAGATAGAGAAATAAGAGTTTTTAATACTGGTTAGTACAAGATTAGAGAAAGTCATGTGAGCGCAACACATCAAATTTTTAGTTATAGGGGGATAAGTGTCTATTTAACCGATACCTTTTAGGTATGATAAGGTTGGTAATATTTGCTTAGCAGTAGTTGGCAATAATTAATTTTATATCCGAGTTCCAATGTTCAGATGTTTCAATTCCTGTTACCTATATAAGTAACTCAATATGCAAGCCATCATTACTTTAAAATTGTGTCTTATACTTACAATATTTAACTCGTTGGAACGTTTCGTATGTGAGTAATTATATTTTAACTACACTGCATATCTAACTGTAGTATATATAAACAATGCAGAACTGTTCAAGATTTCTCTTTTAAAGGAATCTCTTCTGCCGTAGAAGCAGTGTAGACAGATTCTAACACAGTAATCGTGAAATTTTGAGTTTATTCTTAGTATTAGTCCTTTGTTTTCACACTCATTGGCTCAAGAAATGATAAATGCATATAGGGATTTAGGATACAAGCGTTTGGAAGTGCATTTTCTGGATGCAAATCTAGATTATTACATATAATGAGAGTTGTACTGATATTTCCGAAGGTTCCATCAAGACTAAATGTTCTTGGAAAAGCGTTATGAAGAGAAATGGATGCCTGCAATGCTGGCCAACTACTGTTCACAGGGGAAAAATAAGCTTTAATGATCTTAGAGAAAATATAATTAATAAATATTAAATATATGATTTCAAATACCTGATTTCATACAGTAGATGTAAATGTATAATGTATAGGTTTGTATAATATGTTTTTGTTTTATAGAGTATGAATGGTTAATACATATATAAGTGGCAACAGTAATGATTCTTGTTTTATCTGTTTAAGTACATTACGTAGCAATGAAAACTTAAAAAATAAATAAATTGCCTGTAACTTAAAAACTACAAACCTTCAAACAATTTCTTTTTGTAGGGCAGTGGGTCTGATTCTTATTAAAGAATATCTAAAGAGCTGATTTATTGCAAAACGGATATTAAAAGCTATAAGACACAAGGATGAAGTTTTAGAAGAGTTAGATGCACTTCTTCCAACTTCACTGATCTACTTTTATGCAATGAGTTCACTATTAAATATATGGTATACTAAATCCTGCATAAATCTTGTTATTTGTTAAAGTCAGACTACTGTAATCTGTTTTGAAGTGCCCGACTGCTCGAGGCGGTCATTCCTCCATTTTCCTTCACAATTTTTAGAGGCTTAGGACTCTATCAACGCTGGCCTATTTGCCATTCATGCCAACTCTTTCACTACCAACTTCATTGCGAGCTAACTTTAATGGTCTTTCAGATAATTCAGTAACAGCTTTACGCTATTAGAGATTACTTGCCTATCCAAACTATGAATGGTTTCGTGATTATGACTTCATTACTGACAAAATGTGAGTAGCAGTATCAGTTAAGTAAATACGAAACTTATATGTTTTAACAGTGCACCTACACGACACACTTCGCTGTGTTTTTCTTTACGAAGTTCACATCCATCTATTAAAACCAAACTTTGTCCCCTTTGACTTTTCATAACTTGCAGAGAAGCGTTGAATCCATTGTTCTATGGAAACACACACGATGAGTACATAATTTTATAAACAGCACGCCATCTTATACACTCGGAACATTCGACAATCGTTAAGTGTTACCAACCCTATAACCTGTAGCCACAACTATTCTCAAAACAAATGACTAACATTATTTACTAATTGTGTCACACTTCTGTTACTTATATGAAAAAGACTCGCAAGCATTTGTGGTATACCTGCTTGCGCGCTGTTGGCCTGCTTACAATTTAGTACCTCGCGCTCAGTTAGGAAAAATTTGACCCTTTCACGCGCAGTCGGTATCCAACCTCCCACTCTACCCGACACAGTGTTTACCCCCACCACTTTTCGTCACACAAAAAGGTTGCGGATCACAATTTCAAAACCCTCCCATAAAAAGTTTCACTTCAATAAGATTTCTGCAAATGTATATCTCAATTAAGACACAAATATAAGAGAGATAATATTTACATAACAACAGAAACCAGCGAATAACGTTTTCCCATGTTTGAAAGGAGTATTAATGTAGTACTTTATTGATACTAATACCTGTCTATATGACGGGGAGTGTTTAGTAACTGAAGCTAATGCTTCATAATTTGGCCACCTCTGCTGTAATAGCCGTACCTCCTCCACAAAGTTTGAAAGAGAGTTATTTAGGATGGATAGCAGTTGCAACTACTCAAGTTTATTGGGAACTAACTTGCTACAACTTTAATGAGTTCAAACCCGGTATTAGAGAGATACTGGCAATTACTTGGGCTGGCTCCAATGGAGGGGAAACTTTATGAAACAAGATTCATGGGCTATGCTATAAAATGTTACCCACAGAGTGTCACATTAACTATCTGGTACATCTGAGGGCTTCTTGCTAATGCCCTTTTCAATATTAATTAACAACACTTTTAAGTCATTTCTTCTCAATTAATACGATGTGTTAAATTTAAGATTGATGTTAAATATGTATGCGATTTGAATTTAGAACGTTTTGTGCTCATAACCCCGAGGTGGATCAACCAGACCAAAACTTTGCTGTTCCTTATTTTTTCCCCAGTAAGTAGGGGAAGTATTGCATTCGATCCAAAAGCTCTTCTTCTTCCTTTCATGGAGATTAGGCCATATGACCTGTTCCACTTTCATGCCATCACTTTTTAGGTCTGCATAATCTTCTTTTCCCACGTGCCTGGTAATTTAAAATTTGTCTAGGTAATCGAGATCTTCCCACTCTCTTAACACGTTCTATCCAATTTTTGTGTATAATGTTGAGTATATTGTAACATAGGAGTAACTTTTAATTTTTTTAAATATCTGTGCACATTCTTTTCTGACCCATAACTTAAATCCTGCAGCTTTCCTCATAAAAGGCATTCCTGACTCAGCTTGAACTCTTTCTAAATGTTGTTTAGGAGAACAAGTTTCGCTTCCACACAGAGGTGTTGGTTTAGCCAAAACATTATAGTCTGATTCTTGAGTCTTTTTTACACGCTTTGTTAGCTTCACCTCTAAGTAGGTAGGTAGGCAGGGAGGCATGTAACGGAATCTTTCGACGTAATTTTCACCCACTTAGAATTGTCTGATTAACTTGTAAATCTGCACACGTATCAAGGACCGATGCCACTACAATAAATCATGACTTTGTCCTAAGTTCTTGAGCAGGACCATCAGGATAAAAAAAATTAACTAAATGTATCCATGTAACGGAACTTTTCGACGTAATTTTCACCAACTCGTCTGATCGACTTGAAAATTTGCACACGTATCAAGGACCAACGACAGTACAATAATATAGGTTGGTCCTAAGGTCCTGTACAGGATCATCAGGATAAAAAAATAATTAGCTTAATTTATCCATGTAACGGAATATTTCGACGTAATTTTCATCAATTTATAGTCATCTGATTGGCCCGAAAGTTTGCACAAGTGTCAAGGACCGTTGACAATGTAATAATATGATGACTCTGTTCTAATATCCTGACCAGGATCTTCAGGATAAAAAAGTGACAGCTAAATTTATCAAGGTAACGCAATTTTCAACAACTTGAGTCGTACGATTGACTTGGAAATTTGTACACGTGTCAAGGATCGATAATAATATAATATCACGTATTATATCATGTATAATATCATGACTTTGTCCTAATGTCCATTATTATAAAAAAGACAGCTAAATTTATCAATGTACCGCAATTTTCACTAAATTAATTGACTAGAAAATTTGCACACATGTAAAGGAGCGAAGACAATACTCTAATATCTTGAATTTGTCCTAATCTACAGACCAGGATCTTCAGTATAAAAATGAATAAGCTAAATTTATCAATACAAAGAAATCTTTCGACGTAATATTCACCAACTTACTAGTCCTACGGATTTGTAATTTTGCATACGTGTCGAGGACTAATGGCAATATAATTAATAATAATAATAATAATAATAATAATAATAATAATAATAATAATAATAATAATAATAATAATAATAATAATAATAATAATAATAATAATAATAATAATAATAATAATAATAATAATAATAATAATAATAATAATAATAATAATAATAATAATAATAATAATAATAATAATAATAATAATAATAATAATAATAATAATAATAATAATAATAATAATAATAATAATAATAATAATAATAATAATAATAATAATAATAATAATAATAATAATAATAATAATAATAATAATAATAATAATAATAATAATAATAATAATAATAATAATAATAATAATTTATCAACAGGTTTACAATGTGAGATCACATCTTCCTGTATCCAAAGTGTTTAAGTACATATCTTCTTCCTCCATTCTTCTCCTATTTCCCAATCCCGCTCTTCTAAATTCTTCTCCTTCATACTACTCCTTATATCACCTATCCAGGTTTTCCGCGGTCTTCCCCTCTTTCCTCTCCCTGGTGGAATCCATTCCAAAACTTGTCTCGGCAATCTTGTTTCCATCATTCTACGTGTATGACCATACCATTCCAATTGTTTGTATTTTACAAAATCTAATAATGTATCATTAACATTCATTTTTTGTCTAATAGTTGTATTTCTAATTTTCTCTAATTTAGAATGCCTAGTGGATCTTCTAAAACAATCCATTTCAGTAGAAAGCAATTTTAATTTCAGGTTTGTGTTTAGGTGCCATGTTTCCACTCCATAAGTTATAGTGCTTCTTATTATAGATTTGTAGATTTGTAATTTTGTATCCACTGTTAATGCCTTATCCCACAAAATTCCGTTCAACATAGCTATTGTTGATCTACCTTTCTGGATTCTATATTTTAGGTCATTTTCCTGACTGTAGTTTGAATTTATTTTAACCCCCAAATATTCACATTCTTCTCGTCCTTTGATACGTCCCATTCCATCTTCCAAAATCAAGTCTTTCCTTTCATCCCCACAAGACATATATAGTGTTTTCTCCAAATTTATTTTTAAACCCCATTTAGTGTATTCTTCCATAAGTTTTCCAGTCATATATTCTATGTCATCATAATCTTGAGCTATAACCAATTGATCATCAGCAAACAACAGTGTATAAATTGTGGAGTTATTAATAGGTATTCCCGTATTTTTACGTTTCTTCTTCCAATTGGATAAAGCTTGCTGTATATATATCTTAAATAATGTTGGAGACAGGCAACACCCTTGGCGTAATCCTTTTGTTACTAGGAATTACTCCGAAATGTTCTTTCCTATCTTGATTCTAGAAGTTGCATTTTCATATAATTTCCCAATGGCATTTGAGAGAAGCTTATTGTCTATTTTATTCTTTAATACTTCTCATAATTTTTGTAACGGAACGGAGTCATAAGCTTTTTCTAAATCAACTAATAAAAGATGCAATGACTGCCCTTTAACATATTTCTTTTCCATTAACTGCTTTGCCACAAAAATGTGATCAGTCGTTGATCTCCCAGCTCAGAAGCCTGCTTGTTCTTCATCTTCTTGTCCCTTATAATAACCTTCTAACATATATTTCAAATTTTTTCCATATATTCTACTGACTGTGTTACGTACTGCAATACCCCTGTATTTATTACAATCATCCTTTTTTCCTTTTTGTGGATGACGGATATAAGCCCTGTTTTCCATGATTTTGGTATCTCTTCACCATTAAGACATCTTTCCAAAAGTAGTCTCAACATTTCAAACAGTTTGTCCGTTCCCTGTTTAATAAGTTCAGGATAAATACAATCTGTTCCACAGGCCTTACCATTCTTAAGTTGTCCAATTACTAACTTTACTAGTTCTATGTCTAAAACTACATTAATGCCTTCTGTTTCCATTTCATAATTCACATTCAGAAATTCCTTTCGATGTTCTTGTAATAGATTTTCAAAATGGTTCTTCCAAGTACTTATAGGAATGTCTCCTAATTTATTTCCATTTTTATTATTACATCTTAAATTTTTTAAACCATTCCAAGCTTCAGTACTTCTTTTTCCACCAATATAATGTTGAATTTTATGACATGTTTTTTGCCAAAATTTATTCTTCTCATTTGCAACTAAT
Organism: Tenodera sinensis; assembly: GCA_030765045.1. Lineage (NCBI taxonomy): Eukaryota > Metazoa > Arthropoda > Insecta > Mantodea > Mantidae > Tenodera > Tenodera sinensis. Next base: position 24,973,225 of record CM060972.1, read on the forward strand.
TTTCTTACTTTTGCTTGTGCTTTTTTGAAGTCCATCCTGTCTTCATTACTCTTAGTATTCATCCATTTAAAGTATTTCTTGTTCTTAATTTCAATTTCTTTTTTAATATTTTCATTCCAGTAATAAACATGTTTATGTTTATTTTCTATCCTTTTCTCTCCTAGAGCTTCTTTTGCTGCCTCCTGTATCTTACTAGTCACATACATATATAATTCCTCAGTTGTAGGGAAATTTGTCTCTTGTAATTTTTCATCTAACCTCTTTTGATACAGATATACAGTACTTTCATCCTCTAAAGCTCTTAAATTATATTGTGGGACTATCAAGCAATCCAAATTGTCATTTAAGATATCATTATCTTGTGAGTTATGGTAAAATGGGATATATATCTTAGTATTTACTAAATAATGATCACTACCACAAATGGGGCCTCTAAAAACTCGAACGTCTTGAACTTTTAATTCTGTTTTCTGCTTAACAATTATGTAATCAATTATAGACTTCGAATCTAATGTATTCTGCTGTCTTGTGTATTTATGGATGTCTTTGTGTTGATAGAAGCCGTTTAAAATGTTCAATGCATGTTGTTCACATTACTCAATCTTCCTCCATTATCATTCAAAATCTCTTCCCCATGAGGACCTACTATCTCGCTATTAAAGGGCCCTAATGACCAAGTTGTCGACGGGCCCTTAAACCCAACACACTCACTCACTCGCTATTAAATCTTTTACCTATTCTACCATTCATATCCCCTGCCAATATAATTTCTCTAGAATTACCAAATTCACTTATAACATTATTTAGTAAATCATAAAATTCAATTTTTGTCAATAGATTTTCATCCTCACTTATTCCATACACTCCTAATATTGTAAGTTTCTTTCGAAAAATGTCTATGTTCATTTGCAGAATGTTTTCATTGATTGGTTGATAATAATAATAATATTAATAATAATATTAATAATAATATTAATAATAATATTAATAATAATATTAATAATAATATTAATAATAATATTAATAATAATATTAATAATAATATTAATAATAATATTAATAATAATATTAATAATAATATTAATAATAATATTAATAATAATAATAATAATATTAATAATAATAATAATAATATTAATAATAATAATAATAATAATAATAATATTAATAATAATATTAATAATAATATTAATAATAATATTAATAATAATAATAATAATAATAATATTAATAATAATAATAATAATAATAATAATAATAATAATAATAATAATAATAATAATAATAATAATAATAATAATAATAATAATAATAATAATAATAATAATAATAATAATAATAATAATAATAATAATAATAATAATAATAATAATAATAATAATAATAATAATAATAATAATAATAATAATAATAATAATAATAATAATAATAATAATAATAATAATAATAATAATAATAATAATAATAATAATAATAATAATAATAATAATAATAATAATAATAATAATAATAATAATAATAATAATAATAATAATAATAATAATAATAATAATAATAATAATAATAATAATAATAATAATAATAATAATAATAATAATAATATCAGGGCTTTGTCTTAATGTCCTGACCAGGATCATCAGGGTGAAAGAAATTACTTAGATAAATTAATCAATGTAACAGAATCTTTCACTAAATTAGAGCTGCCCGATTGCTTAAAAATTGGCACACCTGTTAAGCACCAATGAGAATATACTAATATCGCAAATTTCTCCCAATGTCCTTACCAGAATCGTTAGTATAAAGAATTGCTAAGCGAAATTTATAGGAAATAGTACAATTATAACATCTTAGATGTCAAGCCACATTTCTACATGCACCCTGAAAGTTGCTTTAATTAAATAAACACATATATGTTGGATGACGTGGATGCCCAGAGAGAGGAGTGAAAGGTACACGAGACCTAGGAAAAATGTTGCGGACTGGAGTTCACTTAGGGCCATGATATCTACAACAGCTGGTAGTTTAGAAACCGACTCAATTTAACCTGGACAAAGGAATAAAATCGCTTGAAAATATTGAAAGACGGAGAAAGCCGGAGAGAGAAGAGGGACACGAGATTTCGGGGGAAGGATTGCGGATCGAAGTTTACCCAGACCCAGGAAGTCCACAACAGCTGATAGTGTAGTTAAAACATTAATTGTAATCTAATACTGTTAAAAAGTGATTTGAAAATTTTCAAAAAAATAAGAAATTTGCAATTTAGAAATTTTAAAACGATTTGAAATTAAACATTTCGAAAAAAGGATGAACAAAAAAATGGAGACTAAAAATTTAAAAAAAAAAATTATACTTTAAAAAACTAAAAAAAAAAATCACGCTTTTATAACACACTGAACTAAAACATACAAAATAATAAACTTTGTATATAGAGTTTGTTCTACAGCGATATAAAGTCATCATATTTCAAAATTGTGTGATAAGTTTAAATTAAAAACAGTTTAAAATAAAAATTTATCTTAAGGACGCTGGGTAGTTGTGAGGCAGTTTCTGGCTGCTATTTTAGTGCCGACTTTGATTTTCAGTTGCTCAAAAGGTAGTTAATATAATGAAATCAAACTTTGACACTGAATACAGCAATCTATTCTAAATATAATCCATGTAAAATGACCTATGTATGCTAAAAATCAATGCTACAAAATTGTCATAAACAAAATAATTAAGCTACCCTTTACGTGGAAAATTTTTCGAATATTTTAATTTTCTCAAAAATGACTAACAATTTTGTCAGAAATGCCATATGTTTAATATACCTTTATGTCAAATGAAATGTATATTTTGAATTTTTTGGTCCATTTAATCCTGTTTACTCTTGATGACGTTTACATAACTGGTAAACCCTAAGAGATAGAACAACTCTTAGTATACAAAAATGTAATGTTAAAACACAGCTTTTGTCCAAGTGTTTTTTTCCCTTGTGGATTGAACCATTTTAGAGATATTACTTTTGCAATACTTCAACTTTTCTCAAATGGATGATCGTTATTCACTTTTTTATTTCTTGACCGTGCAAAGAAAACTGAATTTTCAAAGCATAAAAATATACTATTATCCCTCAAAGCCTACTATATTCCCGTATTTCCCTTACAGCTATGCGAAAACCAGCAATAAGATAATTTCTGCAACTCTCAACTAACATGCAAAAGATGGAGGAATAAACATTTGTAAGAATAGTTAGTACGAGAGTAAAGAAAGTCGTGCTCCAAAAATTCTTTCTCTTCTATTGTTACCCACATTTCTTATACTTTTACTTTCTCTGCTATGTATAGTAAGGTAGAGGAAGTATGGTATTCCTCCCAAAAATTCGATGTCGAGATTTCACCGGAAGTATATATTTTGAGGCCCCCCTGAATCCAAACAAAGCATGTTTAGAAAAACGTCCATGCATGTGTGTGTGTCTGTTAGTCTGTGGACAACATAACTCAAAAACGAAAAGACGATTCAAAACCAAAGTTGGTATTTAAGTTTAATGTCTTCCAAGGATATGATACGAAGATTTTGAAGAACATTCCTTCACCCTAGACTACCCTTTACGTGGAAAAGTTTTCCAAAATTTTGATTTTCTTGAAAATGATTCCAACGATTTCGTTTAAAATGCCATATGTTTGAGATATTTTTATGACAAATGAAATGTATATCTTGAATTTTCTGGCTAGAGCCCATGAAGACCTATTTGCCCTGGATGAGTTTTGCATAACTGGTAAACCGTTAGAGATAGAGCAAATCTTAATATACAAAATATGTAGATCTTGCTAAAACACACAATTTATGCCTGGATAAATTTTTTGAGGAGTGAACCATTTCGGAGATATTGCTTGTTATTTGCGTGAGTTTTGGAGAACTTATGCTTTTGTTAAATGGAACAGTTATTCTTTCTTTTATATGTTAACCGTGCAATGAGAACGGAATTTCAAAGCTCTAAAAGATATGACTATCCCTCAAAGTGTATTACCATATTCCCCTTGTAGCTACAAGAAGACGAACAGTAAGATAATTTCTGCAAATGTTTATCTCAACTAACACGAAGAAGATATAGGAATAAGAGTTAGTAAGAGTGGTTAGTACAAGAGTAGAGCAAGTCATGTGAGTGCAACACATCAGATTTTGTTGTATTCAACTTTGGCGCAATGTATCGATGTATTATAACCATGAATGAAAAGAAATAGGTGGAGAAAGCAATTAGCCACAGCCTGTTGGTATGTTGTCGCAAGGGCTGCGGAGAGCACACGCACTTGGGGTGTTATGTGGTTGTGTTACTTGAATGCATAGCAATGTAACGCCTCAGGCACGAAGCAACGTAATGCATTACTCGGGTAACGGCTGTGCCAAAACCTTCGCTAATTTCCCCACGCGGACAGCAAGTGATGCTTCTTAGAGCGAACTGCGCATCTCGTATACAAAACGAATTGGGTCATCTCTGAGTTTATCGCTTTACGGGTCTCACAAGGGGTGAGGCATAACTTGTGACCAATGACAGTTGCAATACCGGGTAAGAGGCGTAGAACTGTAAAGAGAACAAGTAAAGGTGATGGACACGGACAGTAAAGTAACCTCTCTGGTGAAAATTGCACCATGGAGCCTTGAAACAATTGTGAAAAGGGCTAAGGAATTTATAGAAAAGAACCCTGCTATTGGTGATAACCGGCAGAACCAATTCTGGCAAAGGTTTGCCCCTCCTCTTTCTTTTATTAAGCACACAACCAAACGTCTGACTAATTGCATTTAAGTGGGAAAGCATTACAAATAATCGCCATTTGCCAAGTAACGAAAGATACATTAGACTTGAGTAGGGTGTCTTGATTGTTAACTAATATATAAATTCGAACAAAATACAACACTGGCCCTTCAGGCATCATACATTCCAAGTTACAAAAATTCCCCAATTCAGTTTAACATTTACATTAATATTTATAAATGTAAGAGAAAGTGAAAGTTCGATAACATGAATCAGTAATCCATATAATGTGTCCTTTAAACAAGAAATATACTACTGAATTACAGGTTTACCCCATACAACTTCAAGCAAGTTGAGAAGTGGGGCACGTGTTCGAGTCTATTTGAAAACCGTGGTTACTTGCGTACATATATTACAAATTCCCGAGAATTATTTCCCAAAACAATTAACATATTACGCACTGGAAGCACAACCCAGCCAAGTTCACGGTCAGAAAGACCATTTTACAAAGTACAATCCCATGCTTTAAGCCCAAAAAATTACTATATTACTTACCACCGCACAGCAGAGAGAGACAGAGGATCACTTCTGAGCTCGTCTAGTCAGGTCCGTGACCAAGAAAATCAACTGCCTAACGCGCACTTCCACGGCAAAATTGGGAGTCGCGAAACAAATGAAACGCGAAAACCCCCCCAAAAAGAAGTGCAATCAGCACAAAATCTTAATGCAATGCTTAGAATCAAGGCAGCACAAAATACCACCCCAGCTATTCATAGACTGGTCAACAGAAAACTAACCAACAAAAATAAAATAACTAACTATATTTTATAATTTATATAAATTCCGTATTCATAACTTCTTATCAGTTAGACCTTTAACTGTTCTAACTGTATCATATCTTGGGTTTTTATGGTATAAAATATAATTTTGTTCCTGTTAGGTTTAAGAGTTCATCAGTTAAATGTAGAAAAGCCGTTTCTGTTTTATGTTTTGCTAAATCACTCTACACTCGTAGGTAGAAACACTTAAATTCATCAAGTGGGTAAACAGAGCGGAAGTAATCTGCTGCAAGTGTAATACAGAACTAGGTATGATAAATTGTGTGACAAATTGGAATAAATAAATCTGTAATATTTGTAATACTATAAATGTAGAATATTGGTTTCTGTTAATAGACTTTCAGGTTAATTTGACCTGCTATATGGTTAGTTGTGTCATCAATGAAGCACACCACTGAGAGCCGCGCTGAGGCTCTAAGCTAGCAGCGAGCCAGAACAAGGGTCGATCGGGCAAACCCTGCCGGTGCCTGAGTAAAACGATTTTGTGGTATAAGAAAACCGTTTAACTTCCTCCTTAGAATCTTAAACACATAAAACTTTATAGCAAACATAATGCAGTATTATATTGAAAAATGTAAATACGTTTAATTCTTCTACAAATACCTCCCATCTTTATACTCAAATCAAAATTCGTATCGAAATAGCTTTAAACATGTTTCTCCATTACGTTATATTGTAATATAGGTTGTGCTTTTAAATGAAAGGTCTTCTTGTAATACTATGCAATAAACCGCTTTTCTTGGGTGGCATTAATATTTAATTTCATTTCTGTAAATACGAAAAGTTTCTGAAACTTGTCGAATTGTGTCACCACCTTGCCATAGACCAATAATCTGGCCACGTGTAGTTTCTGCTGTATACGAGTGGCTGTGAATCAAGCAACAATTGAGTAACGATTCATTGAGCGGTCAGAAATAATCGAAGCTTCCCTTTCAAGTCGACGTTCAGTGGTTATGTCTAGCCTGTAGCATGAATACTGCTGTCATTGGAGATGGGCAAAGAGAGGTAAAGCAGCAGAAGCTACGACGGTCCCGTTAAATAATTATGACACCCTTCTAAACTCGTTTTCTGTACAACGGTTGGAAATTTAGCCTTAACCTCTCCCACAAGAGAACTCAGTTTTACTTTAACCCTTAACTTGTGAGCTGCTTCTGGGGGACATAGTTTGTGAGGCGAGGTCTATCAGACCGCTTTGCACGCTTAACATATAAAAAAATGAACGATGTTCCAATTCACGAAAGTTTTAAGTTTTCCAAAACTGACGCAAATAAGAAGGAATATCTCCGAAGTGGTTCACTCTAAAAAAAATTATCGACATAAGCTGTGTGTTTTACCGAGATCTACATTTTTTGTATAGTAAATTTTCAAGAAAATCAAAATTTTCGAAAAAGTTTCCATGTAAACGGTAGTTTTGGGTAGGGATATTTTCTTCAAAATTTTCTTGTCGCATTCTTGAAAGACATTAAACTTAAATACAAGGTTTGATTTTCAACCGACTTTTCGTTTTTGAGTTATGCTGTCCACAGACTGACAGACTGACAGACAGACACACAGACCATACACAATCCTCTTTCTAAACATGCTTTATCTTTTTTTGCATTCAGGAGGTCTCAAAGCATATATTTTCGGTGAAATCTCGACATCGAATTTTTGGGCGGAATACAGTAGGTACTTTATCTACTTATCAGTAGAGAAAGTAACAATGGGTAAAAAAAGTGAAGAAGACTATATTTTTCGGAGTTCGTTTAATCGTTCCACATGTATTCTAAAATTTATATTGTTTCTGTTTTATATCTGTCATCAGACAGTAAAATATCAGATCCCAGGTAATTAAAATGTTGTATTTGTTCTGTTGTTCTATCTTTAATTATTATTTTTAATCTTGCCCTAGAAAAGCCATAGTTTTTGTTTCCTGTGTTGAAATATATATAGGTTGTGGTTAATCATTATTTTTTTCCAACTAATGTGCTGATTGAAGCATATTTTCATTTGGAGCGAAGATTACTTGACCATTAGAGACTCTATTCAAATTAGTTTAATTGGCTTTAAAATTACTTCTCAGTTAGGATTATCATTCCTCAACTGTTGCGTCTATGTATATGTTAAAAAGTGTTGCCGACATTGGGCAGCCCTGTGTTACTCTAAATTTATTAATTATGTTTTGATGCTCTTGTTGGATCCTGATGATCGTATCTTCATACATCTGTCTATCATAGCAATAAGATGTTCTGGGTAGCCTTTGTCACATTATTTCGTAACTTTTGTTACGAAGAACATTCTCAAATGTGGTCAATAAATTTAATAGTAAACGTGTTTGCAAGTTATATTCTCTTCGTTTCTCTGTTATCTGCTGTACTATAAATATGCAATCCGTACAGGATCTCCCTCTTCTGAATCCATGTTGTTGGTCGCTTGGTACTGCTTACCATTTGTGGGAAGGTCATCCAGAATGAAAAGGTCTTCCGAGGACGTTCCCAGAAAATTCAAGGTATGACTTAGAAATTGCCATGGAATCGCCTGTTTGTGTCCGTCACTGGATACTAACTGACTGGTTGTGTTTCTGTTCGTCACAAACAAGGACTGTGTCACCCTCCGACTGTAAGAGTGAAGACACATGCTATAGAGGACGCTGAATGTGTGGTATGTGTAGACGTGTATGAGAAAATGCAACAAAAGTGAAGTAGAAGTGACGCCACTTGAAAGTAAAATAAATACAAACTATTTCGCTTGCTCAGTTTTCCAGCTGAAATGATAAATTACTGATAAAGAAGGGCATTATGTCAAACTATTCAGACTACATTTAAAGAGGTGGAATGATGTATGAGACTACCAGAGTTTTGGAGTAATCGTCATTATGAATTACAGTAATATAAGGTAGTTAAAAGTTGACATGACTCTAGAGTTTAATTGCTTTGAAGGACCATGTGTTCCGGTAGGGATATACTTTTTGTAATAAGAAAAATAAATATGTTATTCCGTCGTGTAACAAAAGTACCTTTGATTAATGGAAATACGTGCAAAGTATTTGAAAATTGCTTTTAGCAGAACATATTTGACACGACACAGTGGAAAATTAAATATTGAAACAAGAAAAAAGCACTAACAGAGAGAATGTACACGTTTATATACTCCTTGTTGTGTCAAATCAAATCATTCTGTTTGTAAAATAACATGCCCAACCGAATGACAAAAGGCAGATCTAACATCTATACAAACTACAGCATTTATATATGGCCGCGTGTGTGACAGGGGTAAATTCAATTTCACCGTTCCGCAAATCAAAAAGGTTGGTGGCAAACACCGTTCTAAAACATTCGAAATATTTACCTCTTGTATAGGGTAAATATATAACTCCCCCATACACTGCAACCGTTTTTGTGGACATTTTTCATTACTTTTACCTCATCCTCCCTCACGTTTGTGATCGACCTGCTTTCAACTGTTGGTTCATTCACAACCGAAATATGTTTTGTGGCAGTACTTTAAAAATTAGAATTCGACACGCGTCTCTTAAGTGCTAAAGGTTAGCAGTTGTTTATATGGTTACAAAAACTGCTTCATAAACAAACCTGTATAACACACCCTTCGTTACTTGCCTGGGTGACGCATGCCTCCCAGCATATTTCTGTTCACTGCTGAAATTCTCACCATACATCCGACAGCTTATTCGGAAATCCCAAAAACCAACTGTGACACTTTCCCACATTATAGCGTGGTCTGGTTATATTTGGTGTTATTGCATCCGTTATGTTGCCACAGAAACATTTGTTTTTCAACCCGTTGCAGAGAAGACAACCGATAGATTTTAAAACCAAAAGAAACCACAATTTGTTGCCTTTTTGTTGCAATAAATTGTGGGTTATTTGTTTTTAAAATTTAATTTACACAAAAAAGTTGAATCTATTGAAATACGCCAAAGGTAAAAGTTGTTTCTTCAATTTTCTATGAATATGATGATACATTTTTTTTGATAAAAATATTTTTTTCTAAAAAACTATAAACTTTTCAACACTTTGGTATTAGGCTTTCTTGTTATTCACAACATAAGAAATTCGCTGTTAAATTCTGGCGGACCATTTCACTTCCACCCTGTATATTAGGAAAGGTCGCTTCGCTCGTTTCCTAATTTTCATACGAGCGTCTTAATTGCCATTATAGTTGTTTCATACCGCAATTTATGCTCGACCATATAGCTAATTTTATAGTTGAAATACTGTAAAACGTTGTACACTCACCAGGGACATCTTTTTTTTTTTTTTTTTTTTCAAAAAGCGGTACTAGAATACAGTTTTAGCTACCATAGCGTTGAACTTGACCACTGCATTGCTAAAAATTTCCGTAAGTAACGAGACATCTACACGGAAGAATATAACCGTGTTATTTCGGGTTTCTACTGTGTAAGTGAACTATGGTTGATTATGGTAAATAGAACCACCTTTATTAACAAACTTTAGAAAATGTATGTTTAAAACAAGGATATAAACTGGGTGATTCTGGCCCCCCACGCAAAGAAACACGACAGTAAGGAAGTAAGGAAGGGTTGAAAGAAATTAGAAGAAGAAATATCTTCTGGGCTGTTTTAACGTGGTCTGCTGGAAAAATATCGTAAAAGGTATTCCTTCTTATAATTATGACGTCGGCTGTGGAAGCCTACGTATTTTAATTAAAAGTAGTTTAATCTACACACATATTTATGGCTGACGCAAAATTTAATGGCGGGTGACTCAACATAAAATCCAATCAGAGACCTGCCGCCCCTCGTGGAGTTGTATAGTTAAAGAAGCTGTAAAGAGTGCTTTAGTTGGACCGGTACTCAGTACCGGTAGTAGCAGAATTGTCCGAAGTGAGTACCGGAAGTTCTGAAGCATGCAATACGCATTGTTCTTACAAGACCATCGGTGTTTTGGTTGTTTGGATAAAAGTCTAATAATTTACTGAGAAGAAAATAAGTGTCGTGGCGGCCGCAGGCCCGGGGCGCGGCCGGTAAGATATGTCGGTCTGGGCCTGAGCTCTGCCGGCAGCAGGAACGGACTGGAGGCCTTTACCTGCCCCAAAGACCCGGTCGCCAGCAGACAATAGTGCCTCCGGAAACAATAGCTATTGTGTGGTGGTGCGGTATCTGGAGTGTTCTCTCACAGCCACTCCCGATCATTCTACTTCCAGAACTTTTCCATTGTCTAAAGTGCTACACAAGGGACCATCTCGTGCCCGGAAGGAGCCACAAGAAGTAGTTGTTGTTCTAGTCGTTCTTTCAGTGAAGTGTTGTGGTGGAAAAAAAGAAACGTTCATGAAGCGTTCAGTGGACAGCGCCTGTGAATCGTGCCGAGTAGCAGTTCAATGCGAGTTGTAATCTGACAGTTCTTATTTGTGACTAGATTCGATAGTTCTGTGCTCTGAGTTTGTGCAAAAGTGATTTAAGTGTAACGTTATTAGCAGTAACTGGTGTTTTTTCATTTGTTACAATACCTTATAATACATAATGGAGGACAAATGATACTATTGAAGAGAGATTATCATGCTGTTTATGAAAGAATGGAAAGAAAAATGAGTTAATTTTAACCACTAGAATTCACAACTGTGGTTAACCGCTTTGGCAAACCAATTTAAGTGTAGCATTTTATGCCGAAGAACATTTAAAATAATATCTCATATATTTGTCATGTAACGGTGCCTCAGCAATTGTAGACACAAGTGTAGGGGTGCAACTTCAACTGCTTTTTACGTCTATCATCATCTACGATCTACGCTGTAACCACAGCCAAGCGTTGTTGCTGTGAATTATTTCATGTGATAAATTGCTTTCAGACATACTTAGAAAACTTATGATCTATACTACCAATCTCCAGAGGACCAAAGAACGCCTGTCTAAAAGGTTGAGGTCCATTATCTTGATCACCTCTTTCTGAATTTGACCCAATGCCACGGATGCGATTGCCCAAGGGAATATTCTGTCGTAAAAGAAAAGTAACTACAGATAACATCTCTTCCAAACAGCCTGGAAACATTTAAATAGTTGAGTACAGGTAGTTTTAATTTTCCAACCAAAACTCTGGCTGTAAAGTCGGTGATATAAATATAATTTGCACCCAAAAAATTATTTGCACAGCAGGAAATAGTATAGTAATTGTCAGCTATCAGCTGCCATTCAATTTTGCGTCTGCCATAGTTCTCCATATAAGCTCATGTTAAGATGACGGCAATTCGTGCAAGTGTCAATCAGCTGTAAAGTGGTTGTTTACTTAATTTCTCAAATTTTCTACGTAATTGCCATATTTATGTAACCCTTCGTTGGTCGCTAAGGGCCTGGGAGAGCCCTATGTTTATATAAACTAGAGTTTTTGAACGAAGGCACCTGCGTAACCGCCTGACCGGGATATCTAAAATTACATCTTACTCGAGTGTCTGCTGGAGCGACAACCTTATCCATTTATTTATTTATTTATTTATTTATTTATTTATTTATTTATTTATTTATTTATTTATTTATTTACTTATTTATTTACTTACTTATTTACTTACTTACTTATTTACTTACTTACTTATTTATTTACTTACTTATTTATTTATTTACTTACTTACTTATTTATTTACTTACTTACTTATTTATTTACTTACTTACTTATTTATTTACTTATTTATTTACTTATTTATTTATTTATTTACTTATTTATTTATTTATTTACTTATTTATTTATTTATTTACTTATTTACTTATTTATTTATTTATTTACTTATTTATTTATTTATTTATTTATTTATTTATTTATTTATTTATTTATTTATTTATTTATTTATTTATTTATTTATTTATTTATTTATTTATTTATTTATTTATTTATTTATTTATTTATTTATTTATTTATTTATTTATTTATTTATTTATTTATTTATTTATTTATTTATTTACTTTGCTCCAAGAATAACTAATCGGCAGTTATGTCACAAAGGACCACCAAACTGTGCATCTACTCGTTAGATATTACCGAGTTTGTTTTTCCTGATTAGTTGTGCAATATTGCGCTATTATTGCAAATTATGTTACTACTTATCACTGCTAACATAAAAAAACGAATAACGATCTTGTATTTGACCAAAGTTTAACTATTCCAAAACTCGCCCAGAATAACAAGGAATATCGCCGAAATGTTTCCCTCTACAAAAAGAAGGGGAAAAAATGAGGTGTGTTTTAGCAAGATCTACATTTTTTGTATAGTAAGATTTGGTCCATCTCCTGCGGTTTACCAGTTATGCAAAAGTCATCAAGGGTAGAGAGGACTACATAGGCTATTTGTCAGAAAATTAAAAATATACATTACATTTGCCATAAACATATCTGAAATTTATGGCGATTTTAATAAGAATCGTTAGAGCCACTTTAAGCAAATCAAAATTTTCGGGTAGTTTAAGGAAGAGGAATTGCCTAAATCTTCATGCATCCCTGATAGGTATTAAACTTAAATACGAACTTTGGTTTTCAAACGACCTTTCGTTTTTGAGTTATGCTGTTCTCTCTCTCTCTCTCTCTCTCTCTCTCTCTCTCACACACACACACACACACACACACACACACGCACGCACACCATACACGCGCACACACAGTTTTTCTAAAACTGCTTCCTTTTTGGATTCAGAGGGCCTCGAAACATATATTTCCGGTGAAATCTTGACATCGAATTTTTTGGTGGAATACAGTAGCTCCTATTTACTATATGTAGTAAAGAAAGGAAAAAGGAAAGGCAAAAATAAGATGGTTAGATAATGTTACAGAAGATTTATGAATTAGACGGTGGAAAACTACAATGGAAGAGGATTGCTTAGGAGGCCAAAGATAATCAAGAGCTCTAGAGCCAAAAGAGAAGATTTGCCAACTTAATTATGGTGAGCATAATATGGAAAAATAATGAAGATAATTACAAATATAATAGTGAATATCATTAAATAAAAAAGCACCCATAAACAGACTAGTACACAGCATTACATAAATGAGTATGGTTTAGGAGGAACAACGAGTTGCACATTTAAATTATTTCGTTTGCTGATGGAGTCATAATTTGCCACAGGAAAGTTGGCATGCCTCGTTACGCATGGCTACGTTAAAGCCGTATATAATTAATAGCACTGTCCATCCTTCGCGAGGTTGCTGATTTTTAAACAGCTGGAAATACGAGACGCGATGGATAATGACATGGTATATTATACGAGTCCAAAAGAGCTATGGAAAGGACCCAGGGAAGGGAGTAGAGTCGTATAGTAAATAGTCGGTACGTCGGCAACTCATTTACATCCATATCTTCTTTTTCTAATAGTTCTGCATGAGGGAGTGGGAAATTTTGTAGGTAACTAGAGTTCTCACCAGAATAAAGAATGAATGAAACAGTAGTTCTGTGCCGTAAAACTGCTACGGTCATCAGCACAACTGCTTCCCCTAGTTTTATTTGCATATGCGTAAATTTGCAAAAAATAAATATATAAAATAAATATTATGTGTAATAACCGTAGCATCCAATTACGATACTTAAAACCAGGGCCAATATTCCAGATTTTAACATTTGTTCATTCTAAATATGTATACATAAAATATATTTTATAGATAAATTCAGAAATAAACATTTTATACTATATACAGAGTAGAAGGTACTGCTTCGGCCAGAATAATCTGACTAATAGATGCAACTGTAAGAAATATAAAATGTTAAGCTTCATTTCGGTGAGTTTAATAGTTTTGTAAAAAATTTAAGTTTTTCGGTAGTGTAAATGACAAAGCTGTGATGTCTTCGCACACGCCAACGACCTGTATTGAGTCCGAGCAACGTGTGGTTCCAAACCAGTACTGCCTTAGATGTAAACAAAACACCTGAATGGCGTGTGCCTCACGGTCAACAGTTGTAAACAAAACACACGACCGGCGTGTGCAAAGCGCTGCACTAAGACATCAACAAAACACTGGCCCAGTGGATAGGATCAGCCCTCTCACCCCAACCGGCGTGTGCCATCAGATATAAACAAAGTACCAGTGAAGCAGTCACAATCTCGGGCGAAACGGCAAGCATTGCTGTCATTCCTTAAAGATGTGAATATAACTGAAATGAATCGTTCCTTCAAGTAATAATGAAGATGAGTTTTCCATAGTTAAGACACCAGGAATCAATCAAAACCACGTATTTTAGGGTAAAACAATGCTGATCTTCTTCTTCATTATGATTATTACTATCCATCACGAGCTAAAACAATAGTAATTGCCTTTAACACACATGTAAATAAAACGCATCCCCTTCACTTTTCTAAAATAATTGAAGCCCTTCTGCAGATTATCGAGCTGAAAGAAAACTAGTAATCTCGTCATAAATTGCAGCTGTCGTCACGAAGGCGCCTAAATAAGAAGACAAGCAAAATGAAATTGATCTCTAGAAGTAAACATGACAGTGATACCATCCCTAAAAGACTGTGCACATAATATGGAGTTTTTCTAGACATATGAAAACCCAAATTCGTATCTAATACGGGATTAAAGCATAGTTAATTTACTCTAAAAGATAATGCCACGTATTTAACATAGAACACAAATACCAATCAGCATTTTGGACTAAATTCCATAAGCCTGTCTAAATGCATTTATAAGCAGTTCACAACAAGGAATATAAAAATATACATTTCAGGTGAACCCTTGAATGAGAATTTCGGAGTTCAATGCAATGTTAACAGTATTTTAAATCTGAATAGTATTTAAAGTTCCGAAATATATACTTTTTAATGTAATTTCTAATTTATTATAACCAGAGGTTACTTCTGGGCTGCATTCTCCCATGATGTCTAACGATTGTTACGCATTATTGAATCCAGGATAAGGTGTTTCGTGGTATTTTACCTCTACATAACCAGTACCTATATAGCTTTACACTTTCATATTTTATATGGTTTGGTTAATCCCAAATCCCTATGTCTTACCTTTGAGTCACATTAATAATTAAAAGTAGTTAATTTTTAAGGTGGAAAAACACTTAAATCTGGGAGTATTTAAGTCTCTTGAAAACAGCAGATATCATTTACCAGCCCCTGTACGATAGAGTACTTGCAATACGAAGCCGCATGAGAAGTTGCCGTCGCTTAAGGAACTTTTGACCGTTGTAGAAGCGATTATATAACTAACATGTAACAGACGCGAAGTTAATGCACCGGTTTTAAGGAGTGCATGTAATGATATATGAAACAGAAAAACAGTTTTCTTCACAACTTAGATGAAAATGAGAGAATGCCACTTCATTTATGGGTAAAACTGGAATATCTGAGCTTTAGATATGATGATATCAAAATACTCTTGTGAAAATATTTATAAACAAACCTCACGGAAGAGATAAAACAAGTTTATTGTCTGAACCCATCTAGCAAAAACTACCTAAAGTTAGTTGAAAAAGCTCGAAAAATGTATTTTTCTTAAAGATTTTGAAAGGTTTAATTAGGTACTTTAGTTATTGTACCATAAATATTAAGACAAAACGACAAAGTCCAGTTGCTTTATTCTACCACCTTATTTCCCTTCTAAAACTGTAGTACAAAATAGCGGTTCTATTTTTTCATTTACACAATCTACAATTCGTTGTAACCTTGCACCTCACAGATGTTCTGTCGCGATTCTAACCTTGGCACTACTTCTTTCACTTCTACTCTCTGTTTCACAAACTACTTCGGCGGACCAGAATCGCTCAACAAGTACGATTAAATGACGCACTCGGATTACTCCCAGTGACCACTATACACACACTAACTACTAAACGTTCTCTGGTTCAGCGCTTGACGGCTCCTAAGAACTGGCGTCTCGACTGAATTATAAAGAGCAGAATTACATAGCACGGATTTTTCTCGAAATCCACCTTTTCTCAAATTTCTCTGAAACACCGGCAGGCAAAAGTTTAACGAACGTTCTGGAATAATTTGTGCAATGGTGTGAGGTAGCTAACACCGAGATCTCCTTTTGAGACACACGACCGCCCAGTGGTGTGAGGTAACTTGACCTTGGCTCTCTCTGACGCGGCTGTAACTAAGGATGGAACGTTAATCATTTTCATTAATAAGATAATACATAAATGAATACAAACCACTTGCATACTAAGCTAGTAGCCTTTATTCTTTCTACTTTATGGTAGTGTCTTTCGAAAGCATTGGCTCAACAGCTTCATGCTTACCATGGTTATTGCTCCATCTGCCTGCGTTATGGGGTGCCAAATCCGTGTCCATAGCAATGTTATGCCAGCGCTATGGAATGTCTTAGCTGCTGTTACCCTAGGTAAATAATTTTATCAACAGTAATGTCACTGGGCGTTTTTATTTACCAAAAGGAAATAACTCCAGTGGGGTTTAATATATATATACACCTCACCACTAAAGGGAATATATAAAAGTTACAAGAAATAAATGATGCAAAGTAGTTGAATGAACTGTGTTGATTGGTGTCCTGCTGGATTGCTGAAGGTGAACTTTGAATAACTGTGCGGAAAATAAATGACGATCGGAAACTAATTATTGGATGATACGGAGATGATAAAAAAAGACAAATTGCTACCGAGGTGCTTAAAACAGAGGAATGTTAGAGAGATAATAAAAGTTTAGGACAGGCAGGCATGATTGGTTGAACTACGCCATTTCCTAGCATTCTCTTCTGCTCCTCTTCTATTGATAGTCCTCGTATGGAGAACTTAGACCCCCCCCCCCTCCCAGGACTTACAAGTGAGCGCTTGGGATCAGACACCTATTGAGAAGTTCAGTAACTATGGATCGGAGACAACAACAAGGATGGGTAATCAGCTAGATTCTTGTATGAACGCGAAGAAAACGATCACATAAAATGTCGGTAAAATGAATGGTGATGGAGTAATTGGTTCAATAAATGGAGGGAGAAACTGGAGAACTGCAGAAAAACCGCTGGATTTTGTAATTTGTAATTTATTTCAGCTTCCTATTATTACAATTGTATGTACATAGCTTTATATTGAATACGTCGCTTCTTCTGATAATAAACCAAACAAATACAATCTTTGAGTTGCCCCTGGTGCAAATATAAATAAACACCATGGTTAACTACTATATTAAACACCAAAGTCTGACTACTTGGCCGCGGCACTGCTCTTCATAGCATTTTATTGGTCAAAAATAGTATAAAGTAGTATAAATACGAGGGTCACAATAACAATACTGTGACCTCAAGCTCGACGTACAACAATGGACGGACAGAACCAAGCTACTTCAAAGCATATGTCGTGCCGGCGAGTAGGCAAAGACGTTAAAGTTCAGGCTACCTCGTGTCATGCTGTCAACATTCGAGGTGCCAGAAACAAAGGGGTTTCAGGTACGTTCGCGAGTCTTCTGGCTGCACAATTTATGGTGCGCGCGTGTGTGGAACTCGAGAAAGGTTCGTGTGACGTTATCTCAGTATATAAGGTGGCTATAGGAGAGCAGAGCAGTGAGTTTTAGAGTTGACTTGCGGACATAAGTCGGTGAGTGAGTGTGAGACAGCGGTGTATGTATGTCGCCTTGTTGGTACGTCGTAAGAAGATTCAGTGAGCATCACGAGAGATTGCAGTGTCATAATTAGAGTCTGAGAGACAGAGGAAGTGAAGAGACACTAGGATATTGTTAACAGAGATAGCAAGGGCTTGCTTTTGTTGAAAGGGTTTTCGAGCAATGCAGGAAACAAACATAAATCAGACGGTATAAGATCAGGGCTGTAGAGTGGATGGTCAAGTAACTGGACATTAGCAACTTCCAATTTTCTCACATACATTGGGTTACAAAAGCAACAGCTCTGAAGTTCCTGTTTTTGGGTTGCGGAACCCATTTTGCACACATTTTTCGCAGCTTTACATGTTCATAGAGTATACATTCTTCTTCTTCGTTTCAAGGATGGGTCATTGCTGTCTCGTTCCGAGGTTAATTGCACCATTATATATTCTTCTTTGTCGTCCCAGGTCACGCTTCCCAAAGGGTTGATAAAATATGCCTGCCTTGGTAGTCTGTGAATGGATATGATCCTGCGCGTTCTTTTGGTAGCCCTTAGGGGACACAGACTGAAATTTGAATTTTCGGAATTAATACTTTGTACTTTAGGATGTTTATGTGATAAACTGCCATACAAAGTTACAGCGCAATCTGTTATATAGCTTTGTGGGAATTAATTATTAAATTTATTCACAATGCGAAAATACTCTAATATTAAAAATACTCCATGCGTATCAAAACTAAAATATCACAACAGCTGTATTATTTATAAACTGTGATTGCCCAAAAACACCATCAACATCTTTCAGGAAGAAAATAATTACTTAATTGGTGGACATTGGAAGTATTTTTTCTTTCTCTACTACAAATAGTAAAGTAGAGGCTGTATTGCATTCCACCCAAACATTCGATGTAAATATTTCAGCGGAAATATATTTTTTCAGGAACCCTGAATCCAAAAAAGCATTTTTAGAAAAAGGTCCGTGTGTGTCTGTGTGTCTGTGGACAGCATAACTCAAAAACGAAAAGTTGGTTAAAATCCAAAGTTGGTATTTAAGTTTAATGTCTTTCAAGGATGCGACACGAGGATTTTGAAGAAAATTGCTCCACCTTAAACTAACCTTCACTTCGAAAGTTTTAATTTTCTTGAAAATGACTAACGATTTTGATTAAAATGCCATATGTTTGAGATATTTTAATGACAAATGGAACACCGTTATTAATTTTTATGTTAAAACATGTTTATGGCTGCAGAATGCAGAAGGTTCACTTAGGAATATAATTGTACTAAATTAGCGATGTAATTTCTATCTAATGGTGCATTAGGGCATCATAAAGTAGCACCAAATTGCCTTAGATTCGTTAAAGTGCCCCTTATAAATAACTAAAGGTTTTCCTTTAGTGGCTTCGCTAAACTCCATATCTCCAACATTATAGCACACAAACTTCTTGACACTTGGATATCAACTGTAGTAATGAACTCTTCTTAGTGAGTGCAAATTCCAAACCACGCATTCCAACCCTTATAGCTCTCGAATCCAAATTCTATGAAGTGCATTAGGTCGTCCCGACTGTACCTGTAACGGGGTGTTTATAATATCTGTCAGATATACAGATGTCCCGTCGCGTATTACTTACTATGCCTTAGCCTCAGACGGAGAACTTGAGGAGTCTACTGGTGTTTGATTTTTGGAGAAATACTTCGTAAATGATAAAAGAAATTCTGAGCAACGACCAAGCTCTATGAACTACCATACAAGGCGTATATCACAGTTGAAACTAGTAACGAATAGTTAATTCAAATTATCACCGCTTACAACAGTTTTATTAAATATAACTCTTGATATCTTTTACATCATGGTAATTACGTTGTAACTGCAATCCTTGTACGAAGACCATTTTGTCCTTATTCGTTTATATAAGAAGTGAAGACAGTTTCTGCTGCCTCCGTTTTTCCAGTTAGAATAATTTGAGAGGGCTTACACAAGAAACTGCTTCATACTGGCTAGCACCTGATTAGTCTCCCTACATTGTCACTCTAAAAATGTTTCTGATTAGCCATTTACGGGAATATTTTGGGCTCCGTATAGCTGTCAATAAATTTCATTTCCGCACAGGTGTGTCACTCTGTAAAAGTGTCACAACCTCGGCACAACAGCTTAAGAGGGCCAATGCCTACCTCCCGACCGCTGCGTCCCCCACCTTTGCCCACCGCAGTGCATTAGAAGGTAAACATGGCGTTCAAACAAACTGTAACTGCCCAAAATTTTAAATACTTACATGGATGATCTTGAATTTTGTTTGATAATAGTATATTATACAACGATACAGTAATTAAGACTCGAGTATATACAGTTACCATTATAGTTAAGTTTCATACGACAATTTATGCTCAACCATATACCTAATTTTATAGTTGAAATATTGTAAAATGTTGTACACTTACCAGGAACAATGACCTACATATTGCATGTTAATATTTGGAGTTCTGCGCAGGTGCTAAACGATCGATTCGTTTCCAGCACGTCACAGCTGCATGATGAAAATGATAACCTTGGAATACTACGAACATTGAAAAGTAGAAGACAAATTGAATATATTGGTTTTCAGACGAAACTTCATTTCATGTATGAGTCATTTATTCTATATTTAGTTAAATTAATTGTGTTAAGTGCAATATTCTTGGAAGTATGCTGTATTGAGGTTAATTTGTGTGTTTTGTGTAAGTTGCATCTCACTGTCAGTAGTATCCGACATCTTAGAGTTTTCTAAACTCGCGCTAGTTGCGTTTCGAGAGTTAATCAATATTGCGCTTTGCCATTGCTGCATGAGAATTCTCTGATTGGTGGAACGCCTGTCCTTTAATAAAAATGAAACTGTCCGCTTGGATGAAGACCAGTCCTTTAATGAAAGTTTGAACTTAAAGAGGTCAATTAAAGGATCGCTATCAGACTTATAATAAATTTGGGTGTGGTCGAGCAAAAAATATTATTAAAAGTGAAACAAAGGACGGAATTTAATTTATATTTACAAACCGTAAGACATACAGAGAATCGCTGTATATGCTTTAACAACATAAGTCGAGGAAACGTGATTCATTTATCCAAGGCTTTACCATAATACTGTTGCAGTTTACAGGTCTTCCTCTTAACAAGCTCGGTTCTGAAGATAAAGAAAGCTACAACTTTACACAAAAAGGGAGCTTAGTTAAAAGTGACGCTTAGTTTGCCGTCCTCCGGGTAAAGCAGGAGTTCGTTTACTATCTCCGTTTACCTTGCAGCAAGACAAGAACAATAAGAGTTTCTTAATTAAAATGCGACCATCAAAATACAAGATAATGAGACATTTGACAAGTTTCTACCTTCAGTCGATTTATCATTTGTAACCTCTCTCCATATTATGGCGTAGCGGTCTCTCCGCTAATATATAACTGCAATCGAAAATTTACTAATATTTTTCTATGCTGGGCGAATAATTGATTAGATTACCTTCAGCGAGTTTACAAGTAGACATAGAAGCCCGTGAACATTGAACATTTCAATGGAAATGTACAGCACAGCACAAAAACCCATTATACAGACACAAAAAATCTGACGTGTTGCACTCACATGACTTTTTCTACCCATAATGTATAAACTAACCTACAAACTCTTGTTCCTATATCTTCTTTGTATCAGTTGAGATAAATATTTGCAGAATGTATTTTATTGTTTATTTCGGTGAAGGTGAAAGCGGAATATGGGAATACAGGAGGCTTTGAGTGATAGTCAAATCTTTCAAAGCTTTCACATTCTCTTCTCTTTGCACGGCTAACATTTGCACAAGGTTTATGTTTTCCAAAACTCACACAAATAACAAGGAATATCCCCGAAATAGTTCACTTTACAAAAAATATTTCGACAGAAATTGTGTTTAAGCAAGGTCTACGTTTATGTGTAGTAAGATTTGGTCTATCTCTTACGGTTTACCAGTTATGCAAGAGTTATCTAGAGTAAACAGGACTACATGGGCTATAGCCAGAAAATTCAAAATATGCATTTTCTTTGTTATAAAAATATCTTAAATATGTCATTTTAATCAAAATCGTTAGAACCATTTAGAAGAAAATTAAAATGTTCGAAAATGTTCCATGAAAAGGGTAGTTTAGGGTGGAACAATTTTCTTCAAAATCTTCGTGTCGCATTCTTAAACTTAAATACCAACTTTATTTTTAACCGCCTTTTCGTTTTTGAGTTAAGCTGCACACAGACTGATAGACCCACACACAGATACACACACACACGCACACACACACACACGGATCTTTTTCTAAAAATTATTTTTTTTTTTTGGATTCAGGGGGCCTGATAACATACACCCTAAGATAAAAAAATGAGCAGACTCTGGAAGCGTATATTTGTCTAAGTCCAACCACTCGGCCATCCGCTCACATTGAATAGTTGAGACTCAATATGAGAAATGACAACAGAACGACGCTAAAGACGCTGCTTTTTTTTTTTTTTTTTTTCCCCTAAGGGTGCATATTTCCTTTGAAATCTCGACATCGAATGTTTGGGTGGTATACAATACAATAGTTTTGGAGAACTTATACCTCTGTGAAATGCAACATTGTTATTAATTTTTTATATGTTAACCGTGCAAAGAATGGAATTTTAAAGGTTTAAAAGATTTGACTATCACTCATATTCCCCTTGTACCTACAAGAAAGTAGACAATAAGATAAAATGTACAAATGTTGATCTCAACTAACACAGGAGGATAAGGAGTTTATAAGAATGGTTAGTACGAGAGTAGAGAAAGTCACGTGAGTGTAACAAATCTGATTGTTCTAGTTTAACGTCCTCCAACCTGGAATGTCATATCAGACGGCTAATGAATGAAGTCAGTGACACAATGCTCAAATAAGCCTGAGTTACATAGAGCTTAAAGTTAACTGACATAGGCCTTCTCAATAAGAACAGCTCACCCTAACCGAAATTCAAACTCGGGACCTCTTGGATATGAGGCAGATTCGCTACCACTACACCATAAGGTGGGCTCTACTTAGTGTGGATAAACAGTAGAAAAGGTAACATGGCCTGAAAGAAAACAAGAACAAATTTTTAATAAGCTGGGAGAGCCAACTTTCCTTCACATGATGACGTCATAACGAGTAAAGTTTTAAAGGTTCACAATAAAGCGGCCGTTCGCCGGATACCTGCCGAGCACAATACACCTACCCCCTGCGCCAACAGCGGGTGGTTTAGTAATATTCCTCATCCTAAGACAGGTGTCGCCCCAACAATACTTATTACACAGCTTTTATGACTTTCTCCCCCCGGGTCTCCTGCAAAGACAGTGCATTCGGGCATTTAGAACACATATTGTGCCTAATAACAGGGCTTTCCATTGTTCTAGTATGATGGGAATATTTAAAACAGCTTAAGGGCACATTGTAGTTAAACACGCTGATCTACACATGAAAAATCTGATGTGTTGCACTCAGATACATTTCTACCCTTGTGCTAAGTATTCTTGCAAACTCTTGTTCCACTATCTTCATGTTAGTCCTGATAAAAATTTGCAGAAATGATGTTACTCCTTATTTCCTTCTAGGTGCAAAGGGAATATGGGAATACAGTAGGCTTTGAGCGATAGTCAAATCTTTTAAAGCTTTGAACCTTCGTTCTCTGCGCACGACCAAGACACAAAGAAGTAAATAACGACCTCCCGTTTGAGTAAAATAAGTATTGCAAAACTCGCAAAATAATAAGGAACATCACCGAAATGTTTCACTCCACAAAAAATGCATTTGGACATAACGTGCTTTAACACGAGCTACATTTTTTTTCTGCAGTAAGATTTGATCCATTTCTTACAGTTTACCAGATACCCAAAAGTCATCAAGAGTAAACAGATAGCTATAGGCAGAAAATTCAAAATTTTATTTGCAATAAAAATATCTTAATTTGAACAATTTTCCAAGGGCAGTTTAGAGTGGGGAATTTTCTTGATCCTCGTGTCGCATCCTTGAAGGATGTTAAACTTAAATACCAACTTTGGTGTTTAATAGACTTTTCGTTTTTGAGTTATGCTACCCACAGACTAACACACGCATACACAAGAATATTTTTATGGAAATTCATATTTTTGGATTCAGAGGCCTTAAAACATGTTATATACGTTTTGAGGCTCCCTGAGTCCAAATAAAACCAAAAGCATTTTTAGAAAAAGGTCCGCGCACGCGCCTGTGCATGTGTGTCTGTCTGTGTGTGTTTGTATGTGTGTGTGTGTGTGTGTGTGTGTGTGTGTGTGTGTGTGTGTGTGTGTGTGTGTGTGTGTGTGTCTGTATATGTGTAACAGTCTATGGACAGCATAACTCACAAACGAATGTCGGTTATAAACCAAAGTTGGGATTTAAGTTTAACATCTTTTAGAGACGCGGCAAGATTTTGTAGAAAATCCCTCCATTCTAAGCTATACTTGGAAAAGTTTTCGAAAATTCTGATATTCTCGAAAACAGCTCTGACGATTTTTATTAAAATGCCATATGTTTAAGATATTTTTATGAGAAATGAAATGTGTAATTTAAATTTTCTGGCTACAGCCCATGTAGTCCTGTTTACTCTGGATGACTTTTGCATAACTGGTAAACCGTAAGGAATAGACCAAATCTTACTATACAAAAAATGAAGATCTTGCTAAAATACACAATTTCTCTCCAAATATTTTATTTTGTGGAGTGAAACATTACGAAGATATTCCTTGTTATTTGTGCGAGTTTTGGAAAAAGCTTTCGTCAAGCGGAACATCCTTATTCCTTCTTTTACATCTTAGCCATGCAAGGATAGTGGAAAACAACTTTAAAAGATTTGACTATCGCACAAGGTCTAATGTGCCCCTTGCACCTCCAAGGAAAGAAGTAATATGATGATTTGTACAAATGCCTATCTCAACTGACACGAACTGAGTACAACACATCATTTTTTTTTTGTTTTTTTTATTATTATTAAATGCTTCCGTTTACAAAGGTTTATTATGGTATTTTATTTCAAAACTTATTTGCTAAAACAATTGCGAAAATATTATTACTTATTACTTCTGGTCTATTAAAGGAACATTAAGCCGTTATAGATAGAAATAAACACACACACACATACAAAAAGAACTTCTTCTTGAACCCGCGAAGTAGATAAGATTGAAATTAAAAGTCGGTGTTAAAGCTAAAACCTCTACAAGAAATCATCAGCGTCTGCAACTGCCATCATACTGCGAGACACGGAGTCCACAAGATTGTGGGAAAAGTCTTATTCTCCAGCAAACCTCCTCCCAAACTCTGTCCCACAACACATCTGATATACTAATGGGTGGTTACTATTGCGGCGGGATTCAAACCTGGAACTTTGTCTTTCAGCTGTTCGGCAGACGTGCGCATAAATTATCTACCCTATTTCTGTTCTTCACATTGCACTGGTTATACCTCCAGGCTGTTAGAGGTAATTGAAGACAGTGTAATGAAAAATCTGATGTGTTGCACTCACATGACTTACTCTACTCTTGTATCAACCATTCTTACAAACTCTTATTGCTATATATGCTTCGCATTAGTTAATATAAACATTTGCAAAAATTATCTTACCAAAAGTTACACAAATAACAAGGAATATCTCCGAAATGGTTTACTCTAAGAAAAAAAAATTATTCGGACCTAAATTGTGTATTTTAGCAAGATCTACGTGTTTTTTGTACAGCAAGATTTGGTCTATTTCTTACGGTTACCAGTTATACAAAAATATTCTAGAGTAAATAGGACTTCATGGGCTATAGCCAGAAAATTTAAAATATACATTTCATTTGTCATAAACATATCTCGAACATATGGTATTTTAATCAAAATTGTTTGAGCACTTTTCCAGAAAATAAAAATTTTCGGAAAATTTTACATGTAAAGTGTAGTTTAAGATGGAGAAATTAATTTTAAAATCTTTGTGTCGCACCTTAGAAAGACATTAAACTTAAATACCAACTTTGGTTTTTAAGCAACTTTTCGTTTTTGAGTTATGCTGTCCACAGCCTGACACACACACACACACACACACACACACACACACACACACACACACACACACACACACACACACACACACACACACACACACACACACACACACACACACACACACACAGTCCGAGCTTTTTATAATTTTTTTTTTTTTATTTAGGAGGCCTCAAAACATATATTTCCGATGAAATCTCGATATTGAGTTTTTGAGTGGAATACAATATGTTTTCAGCTTGGTGGAATCAACTACACAGGTTCTGGCAACTGCAAACCAATTTATTGTACGTGTATATTACATATTTTAAGATCATTGGTAATAGAGATGCTTAAGGGAATTTTATGCTCAAGTTAGGAAGATGCCAATAATAAACTAAATGTGTATAGTAAGAAGCCTTGAATATCACCCTTGAATTTTAAATAATAGAATATGTCTAATAAAATGTGCCCAGTAGTAAAACGAGGAGACTGGGATTCTTTTGGGATGAGGATTACAAGATAAATATTCCTTCCATTTCGTCGAGGAATATTACTCTGTTCTTTGTTTAAGAAGTATATAAAGATATAGCAAACAAGGTCCTGGAAATGATATCTTATCTTTGTGATCCTGTGGAAGACATGTAAGCTGTTTAAAGAAGTAACATAGTATTTCAGAATGCTTCTCTTGGGATTGAACCAGTCAAGGGAAAGCGAAAGAACTATTGAGTTCTTATCCCCTAGGAGTCGCATGGGAAATGTGTGGTCAGGAATTCTGCTTGTCTTCAGTGTATGGAATTCACAAACATAGTTGAGCAGCTTTTATCTTGATGATACATCTTGCTTTGCGTTTGGAACGATACAATAAAACACTAAGCGGAACTCGCAACTTGTCTTAACATTTACAACTGCAAACACTGCTCAGATATCACAGCTTAGTCCTAAGATTTTAGTTAATCACAGCAGAAATTGTCAAATACCGGAAGGATATTGCGCATTTTCACGGTTGGTGGCATTGTTAATTACTAGCCCTCGGATTTTAGGTAAAAATTGATTTTTTCTTCATGATATATAGAAATATATGTTCTACTAATTATGTTCCAAAATGGTGGTTCCATACAGCTTTTTTTTTTTTTTTTTTTTTTTTTTTTTTTTTTTTTTAAACATACAACGGGTTTTCCAGGAAACCCATACAGTGGCCGTCCTTGGGCCACCGAGAACAGTTCCCTGTTGTATTGTCTTGGATTTTTGTTTCTAGTTGGGTCTAGCACCAACATTCAAATATGCTCCGATGACACCAGTTCATGTGCAACTCTCATTTTTGGCTTATAACATGATGTTATCTGACAAGTGATGCAGTTTCTCAAGGAAATCTTAGAAAAGGTGTTGTTTACCGCAACTAATTATGTACATGTAAAATATGATCGTGTCAATTTGTAGTGGGAAATAACACGTCATCTTTTGTTCAGCTACTTTTGTAATTTTAGAACCTACTTTACGTACTTAATTTAACATTTTTTGGGAACGTAAAGTTCGAAGTATACTAATTACAGTTAAATTTACTTCCAAGGGATGTAAAAGTTAAACGGAATAAGAAGTATTTAAGCCCGCGTATTTAAACCTTAAATGGTGTTGTAGATTTTCTGTTACATATATGATGCTGTAGGGTTCAAAATGATACATTAAAATAACACACATTATTTTGATGAAATTATAGACATTATATTGTATGTGCGTTAGAATAACTTCTAATACAGTTTAACAAATCTGTTAAGGGAAATAAGGAAAAAGATTATTAGAAAAGGGCTTTCTGAAAATTAATCGACTGGTACAGCCATGGAAAATAATTGAATGCATTATGAGAGCACGTTGTGTTGCAGCGCGGTTTACAGAAGTCAATATTTACAACATGCAGGTGAGTTTATTGACAGTGCCTGTTCCATAAGCTATCGTCAATCGGACACATAAGCAGATTGTGTGTTCAACGACCATTTACATTTGCATTTGTTCCTAATGGAGAAAGCAGTGATGTAGTAAACTGCATTGGTCTCAGTGGAGTTTGAATCCACAATCTTGGGATGAGTAGACCAGGATCTCTGAATCACCCAGACCGATAAAAATCAAGTTGAAGCTCGACGAATAAGTTCAAGTGGCCGGGAAGTTCTTGCAGTGGTAAGCAGACAGTACATGGTTGCCAAGCACTGTAGACAGAAGCAGCTGAATATAGAATCGTGAATTATCATTAATTTGTGGCGTAGGTTATGTCTGCTGTCAGTTGCTTCTAGAATATATATAATCCGTGTAACTTACCCACTGGCCATGCCAATCGTCAAGTAAGTACCAAAATGCGCTCATGTTCAAGGACACGATTCCAGAACAAAATACATGAAATTATTAGAGTGTAGTAATAAATTAAATCCTGCCTTGCAAAATATTCTAACCCGCAAAATAAATGGGGAGAAATAACTTCAATATTGGCAGAGTAGCAGTAAGGATATTAAACAAAATTTTGGAAGGTTTGGCAGAAAAACATACTTTCAGAATTTCACAAAATACCAGAGATTATAAATTCAAAGCACATTTCCGGGATTACTGTTTGCAGATGATTTATTACAATAGGATCTATTACACCGATAGGTTTAACACAGTCCCTGCAGTGAATGGAATTTGAAGGTAAACCAGGATAAGACTCATATATTAGTAATCAAGAAAGGTGCCAAATTTAGCAAATTTGAAAAGTGGAAGAAAGGGAACCAAGTGATTAGAGTTTGTATATATTTAGGCGTCAAAGTGGATGGGGTGTGGGGAGGGAATGTGAGAAACAGAAGATGTTGACTTTTGCTAAAAGGAAAGGAGCATTGGCAGCAGTTAGAGGGTGCAAATACAGAACACCAGATATAAAATGTCACGTGTCTAGAAAGAATATACATGGTAGTGGAAGCAAAAATGCTATATGGGAGAGAAATTTGGGGTCTGGAGGGTGGGTGGGAAGCCATGGATGCAGTACACAGGATTTTTTGTAGAAAAGGTTTGGAACAACAAAGGAATTTGCTGAAATTGAATTGGGCAGAGTAGGAACGAAAGGTATGGTTATGAAGGGAGTACTTAAGTTTTGGTTTAGAATTCTTAATCTAGATGAAAATAACCTGCTAAAAGAGTTTAAAAGGCATTTCCCTTGCACCTACAAGAAAATTTGTAATTGAATAATTTCTGCAAATGTTATCTCCACTAACATGAAGAAGATAGAGGAATGCAAGTTTGTAACAATGGTTAGTACAAGAGAGAGAACGTCATGTAAGTGCAACACATACGATTTTTCAATTTCAGGTTTCTATTACTGCCATTATGGTTGGTTTAATAAACCAGACAGTGTTTGTATGTGCAAGTACTGACAACAGATTCCAGTCCTTGAGAGCAACACAATGCTAGCTTGTGCACTTCACCTTCCTCAAGACAATGACCATCTTGGAAACTTTAGATAGAAATAATTCCTTTCCCACTCGAGAATAGCTAAACCCTCTTTGGGTAGAGAGCTCTCTAGTGATATGGAACAAAGAAGCTGTGTTAATTACCTGCCGGAGTAGTGCTTTTCTGAACGTACTTAATATTCTGGCAAAGTAGGGATGCTACCCAGCACGATTTAGAAGCACCAGGCGTCTACTGCACAATGATTTGTAACCCAAATTAGGATCACAACCCTGATCCGATCATGTTGACGGAACTAACACAACGTTCGTTTGCCCAAGCGCTCGTGCCAGCCGCTGTTGACAATAAATTATTTGGAGATTGGCTACCAGAGAATCTCAAGCGAATATATACAAACTCCACAAAAACAGAGGCCTGATTTATTATGGTATTACTTCCACAGGTCAACTGTACAAACCTCACTTAAGCTTTAATTCAACTAAACTAACTTCCTGGTTCCTTTGTGCCACTCAAGAATTACATCGTAAATAAATAATTTGAAGGGAAACACCGAAACACAGAACTGTTATAATGTGTAAATGCTAGCTGTGAATAATGAACCCATATATTTTTGTTTTCTTTCTAAATTATGACATTTGAGCATGATCAGTAATAAATACCTCGTTTTTGCACTCATATTACTTTCTCCGCTCTTGTACAAACTATTTTTATAGACTCTTATTACCACACGCATACCACAAGAGTTTTTGTTAGTTAAGAAGTGATTATTTTTTCGCGAATTTTTCATATTTTTGAGGATACTGTGTTTTTAGTCATAAATGAGAAAATTCCACTTTTTTAAATTGTCTCATTGTCGCTGGTGTTTAAGCTTTGGTTTTAATAACAATGAAAGTATTCACATCTAATTCTTACGAATTCAATAACCTGGCTTCTTTTGATACCAACTTGTAACAATACTATAAAATTATACATATTATTGGCAGAGACAAAGAAAGCTACCCAACAATGCAATCGCTGAGTCTACAATAAAAGGTTATCTCACAGGGTCATATTTCCGTGCTATCGAAGCCGAAGCAATAAACCTAAAGCACAAAGAACTTTGTGCCATTGTTGAGCAGTTAGGCCATAGTAACAAATTTGGTATAGTAACAGCACTCTTAGCACTCAAAGCAAAAGGTGAATTAACATCTTTTCCCTTCAATGTCTTTGGTTACCAGTATCAAATACTGACAGCGACAGATTTTTTCTACATACACATAACTTGTTTGTAACAGACAGAAGGGAAACTATGAAAAATGAAAGTGCCACGACTTGTATTGCAATTTGGTGATGTTGATTGATGGACAATGTCCCTGACGTCTGATGCATGATATATGCAGCGATTCATGTCATAATAAAATAAATGTTTTTATTTGGAGAAGTTTTGAACAATAATGTTGCAGTAACATTACTTACCTGTTCATTTTAATTTCAATAATGTCTGCGTATTAATTTTACCCAAAATTTGTGCGAATTTTTAGTATAATATTCAACCCAAAACACCACTAATTTAAATTATTAATGTGAATTTTTCAAATAATTATCACCGAAAAAACTGCATTTGCCTACTTCTCTATCTTCTTCATGTTAGTCGATATAAACAGCGATAGTCAAATGCTTTGAAGGTTTAAAACTCCGTTCTCTTTACATGGCCAAGGGATAAAAAGGTGAATAACGACCTTCCATTTGAGAAGTATAGTATTGCAAAACTCGCACAAATAACAAGCAATATTTACAAAGTGGTTCACTGCACAAAAACTGCATTTACTTATTTTACACTAAGGTTTGTTGTATCTCTTACAGTTTACCAGCCATGAAAAAGTCATCGCAGTAAACAGAACAACTTGGAGTATAGTGAAAAAATCAAAATATACACTTTATTGTAACAATATCTTTAACTTATGGCATTTTTAGCAAAATGCTTAGGGCTATTTTTGAAACATGAGTTTTCGAAACATTTTCCATGTAAAGTGTAGTTTAGGGTAGAGGAATTTTCTTCAGTCTTGAAAGATGTTAAACTTTAATATAAACTCTGTGCGCAAATATGTAGAAATTCGTTCTCTTTGCAAGGCCAAGAGACAAACAAATAAATAACGTATTCCTATCCCAGAAAAGTATAAGTACTGGCAAAGTCAAACAAATAATAAAGAATATCTCGGTTACGGTACATTTAAAAGAATAAAACAAGATTTGACACGCATTTTGTGTTTTAACGGGATCCATATTTTGTATTTAGAAGCTTTCGTCTGTCTTACTGTTTACTATATATTCAAAAGTCATCCGGAATGAAGAGGTCTTCTGATGACATTCTCAGAAAATTAAAGTTATGACTCAGAAACGGACATGGAATTGCCTGTTTGTGTCTGTCACTGGATACTGACTGTAACAGTCAAAGTCAAGGCCTGATTCACTCTCCGACCGAAGAAGTGGAGTGGAGTGGAGAATAGGAGCTAATTATGTAAGCGTCTCCGAAGAGACGAGGTTGGACATTGCTGGTCTAAAGTATTCCTAAGGGAAAAGGTCTTCTGCGAGAGGGGAGCATTTTCATAAGTCCCAGGTGGTGAAGCATTCCACGTGGGTAAGGTAGTTAGCATTGAATAAATTACGAGTAGTTCTTGCATGGGGATTCATAGGCTACTAGTTATTGAAGTTAACCTTGGATATACTTTTTTTGGTTTATAGACTATTATTTCTTATTAATTAAATTTAATATTCTTTCCACATAGTTCTACACCTTTCAGCAGGGGGCCATTGTAGCTTCACTTTCTAGAAAAAATAGTGTGAATGTGGCACATAACATTTTAAATATACAATTTTCTCAAGAACCGTTTCATAAACAGCTTTGAATTTATTTGGTATCTCTTTTTATGACACGTGGCGAATAACATGGTTTTAAAATAATTGAATTATTCTTTAAGTCAGTTGTACACAAATTGAATTTTTACTACAAAAACAAATATCCTATTTCTGTTGCTAACACAAAATACACTAATGAATACGCATAAAGTATCAATAAATATCCAGAAAACATACCACTGCAATATATAGATTAGTTTTAGAGAACACCGTAACGAACTCATTTTAACCTCTTCTTAAACTGTTATGATACCGGCAGCGGCCAGTATAGGAGCTAAAGGTCAAGCTACCTTACACCACTGGGCGGCCGCGAGCCTCAAAGAAGCTTGGTGTTAGTTACTTCGTACCAGTGCTGGCAAATATGTGGTTGATGACAACGGAGCGATCAGGACAAGGACAATGAGTGTAGCAGAACGAACTGTTCGCGAAACTTTTGACTACCAGCTTATTTATGAAAAGTTCGAGAAAAGGTGAATTTGGAAAAAAATCCGTGCTGTTATCAAAGCTTCTCGGGTTAAAATATTTTGAGAGCAGTTAAGGGAATAACAAGATGGGATAAATTAAATAATGAAGAAGTAAAGCGATTTAAAGATTAGTGCTATAGAATATATCATAGAGAATAATAAACAGAAATGGAAAGTTAATCTCAGTAGAGTGGATTCAAGAAGGCTACCAAAAAGGTAACCTACAGGAAGAAGATTGATAGGAAGACCAATATTAAGGTGGAAGTGAGACAGGAACAAGCCAATAGCTTAATCCAGGAAAGGAGGAAGTAGAAAAATCGGATGTTGCACTCACATGCCTTTCTCTACTCGTGTAGTAACCATTTCAAGTATCTCTTATTCCTATAACTTCTTCATGTTAGTTGAGATAAACAGTTGTAGAAACTATCTTATTATTTCCTTATAGGTACAAGGGGAATATAGGAATACAGTAGGCTTTGAGTGAGTCAAATCTTTTAAAGCTTTGAGACTCCTTTCTCTTTGCATAGCATATAAAAGCTGAATAACGATGTTTCATTTGACAGAAGTATAAGTTCTCCAAAACTCTCACAAATAACAAGGAATATCTTCGAAATGGTTCACTCTACAAAAAGATGTATTTAGACATAAATTGTGTATTTTAGCATGATTTACATCTTTTGTATAGTAAGATTTGGTGTATCTCTTGCGCTTTACCAGGTATGCGACTTCATGGGCTATAGCCAGAAAGTTCAAAATAGTCATAAAAGTATCATTTTGATAAAAATCGTTAGAGCCATTTTCAAGAGAATCAAAATTTTCGAAAACTTTTCCATGTAAAGGGTAGTTTATGGTGCAGAAATTTTCTACAAAATCCTTGTGTCACATCCTTGAAAGACATTACACTTAAATACCGTGTTTGGTTTTTGACCGAGTTTTGGTTTTTGAGTTCTGCTGTCCACAGCGTGACAGACTGACGGACATGCAAACACACACACACACACACACACACACACACACACACACACACACACACACACACACACACACACACACACACACACACACACACACACACACACACACACACACACACCACGGACCTTTTACTAAAAGTGCTTCCATTTGGATTCAGGGGTCTCAAAATATATATTTCAGGTGAAATCTCGACATCGACGTTTTGGGTGGAATACAGTACTTCCTCTACTTACCAGTAGAGAAAATAAAAAGTAACAGAAAGTGTCATTAGTCACTGTATTCTATACCAGTTCCGAGGTAAGCTCCAAGAGCCGGTGAGTTGTACCACAAGTAAAAGCAAAGACCTAGGAGCATGCTTGTAGCACACGAAACAGAACATGAATATTCTAATCAGTGAACCAAGATGATGACGCAATATGATCTGCTAGTTCGTGCTGTAATTTAGAACAACAAAGAGATGGCTATTATATTCGCTGGTGTATGAGAGGAAGTACAGGTGGCTCAAAGGGCGTTTCATATCTGCGGTAGCCCAAACCTAACTCTTGTTTCTGAATACATATGTCATTTCAGTGCCGCTACGTTTGAAGCTACCTGTTTAATATGTAATTAAACCGTGGGACAGTTCCCCAGCTGGCCCTTTGGTGTTTGGGTACTGGAGACAAATTACAGTGTAATTTGCTGTATTCAATTATACGTAATGAACTTGGCAACAAACGTGCAAATACAATCGATTTGTCTGTCTCATATTACTTTACTACAATAACATGGACTGTGTTGGATCGTAGACTGCAGGACTGTATTATTGGGATTGCTCCCAGGGCTTTTGTTAATGTTGCTGCAATGGTTAAGGAAAATACCTAATTCTGAGTATAATTGTATTTATCCAGTGAGAGATTCACTTATCAGCACTCAGTTTGTGGGTGCAGAAATTTTAGCCCTTGCTACAAAACTTAAATTCAACATCTCAAAACTCTGATGTGTTGCACTCACATGACTTTCTCTACCCTTGTACCAACCATTCTTACAAACTCGTATTCTTCTATCTTCGTGTTAGATGAGATAAGCTTTTGCAGAAAGTAGCAGGGAGAATATAGGAATACAGTAGGCTTTGAGCGAGAGCCAAACCTTCTAAAGCTTTCAAGTTCCGTTCTAAGACATAAAAATCTCATGTGTTGCACTCACATGACTTTCTCTACTTTTGTACTAACCATTCTTACAAACTCTTATTCCTATATCTTTTTCGTGTTAGTTAAAATAAACATTTGTACAAATTATCTTATTGCTTATTTCCTTGTAGGTGCAAGGGGAATATTGGAATACAGTAGGCTTTGTGCGATAGTCAAATCTTTTAAAGCTTTGAGATTCCGTTCTCTTTGCACACGTAACATATAACAAATAAACAACGATGTACCATTTCACGAAAGCAAGTTTTCCGAAACTCACACACATAACAAGGAATACCTCCGAAATGGTTCAACCTACAAGCACATTTACTGAGACATAAATAAAATTGTGTATTTTAGCAAGATCTACATTTTTTGTATAGTATGATTTGGTCTATCTCTAACGGTTTACCAGTTATGCAAAAGTCCTCCAGAGTAAGTACGACTACAGGGGCTATAGCCAGAAAATTCAAGATATATATTTCATTTGTCATCAAGGTATCTCAAACATATGGCATTTTAATCAAAATCGTTAGAGCCATTTTCAAGAAAATAAAAATTTTCGAAAAATCTTCCATGTAAAGGGTAGTGTAGTGTGGGGCTATTTTCTTCAAAGTCTTGTTGTCACATCCTTGAAAGACATTAAACTGAAATACCAAGTTTGGCTTTTAACCGACTTTTCGTTTTTGAGTTATGCTGTCCACAGACTGACAGACACACAGACTGACACACAGACACACGCACGGACCTTTTTCTAAAAATGCTTTTTTCTGGATTCAGGGGTCCTCAAAACATATATTTCCGGTGAAATCTCGATACCGAATTTTTGGTTGGAATAGAATACTTCCTCCACTTTACATAGAAAAACGAAAAAATAATTAAACTGGATTTTGTCGTTTTGTGAGATTGGTGGGAGAAGTTGGTTTCGGAGGATTGTCAAATTCTCACAATATGAATGAGGTGTACAAAAATCCTATGTCCTAGATATAACTCACATTGTCAAATGTTTGTATTATTTTTCTTATAATTTAGTGAGAAAATTACAGTTTAACAAGCAACCAAATGGGGAAAATAAACTTTAATCACTTAGGAGACAAAATTCCCCCAAGAGCATAAAGAACTCCCTATGAGGAAATAAAACAAGCTAAACTACCGACAATTGCCATAAAATAACTAGAAATGCACCAATTAAACAGAAACTGTTGCAAATATTGAGTCAAATGTCTTATTGTTTAACTGTATTTCTTATTGGCTGAAGTTAGAATACGGAACCCATAAACCATTAAGCAAGGTGAGGGAAGCTGTCAGACACTAGTAGGCTGCATTATAATAAGGGTGATTATGAATGATAATGGAGCAATAGAGGAATAATACCATGGAGATGGGGGAGGCTTAAGTGCCCATAAATCTCTCTGGTGCAATCCAAGCGTCGAACACAAGAGCCTTTTGATGAGGACAGTTCCCTAATATATAGACGTAATGTTTACTTGAAGCACTCTCCTATAAGATTGCCAAGTAGGTTCTTAGGTTTCCCTATAGTATGATATGATACTATAAGAACGTGGACATTATTTACTTCTATATCTGGCATTATAGACTCCTGTGTTCATGAACATGTGCAGGAAAACCACACTTACATGCTAGTTTCAACACAATCCATGACAATTTTAGTTACCTCTGTCTCCAGTGACCATATTTCTACCTTCTCTACTGGTAAGTAGGGGAAGTATTGTATTCCACTTATGAAATTCGATTTCGAGGTTTCATCGGAAATACATGTTTTGAGGCCCCTTGAATAAAAAAAGCACTTTTAGAAAAAGGTCCGTTTGTGTCAGACTGTGTATCTGTCAGACTGTGGACAGCATAACTCAGAAACGAAAATTTGGTTAAAAACCAAAGTTGTATTTAAGTTTGTCTTTCAAGGATGCGACACGAAGATTTTGAAAATGACTAACGAATTTGATTAAAATTCCATATTTTTGAGATATTTATATAACAAATGGAATGTATATTTTGAATTTTCTGGCTATAGCTTATGTAGTCCTGTTTAGCCTGGATGACTTTTGAATAACTCGTAAACCGTAAGAGATAGACAAACTCTTACTCTACAACAAATGTAGATCTCGCTAAAACACACTATATAAGTCTGAATACATTTGTGTATAGAGTGAACCATTTTGGAGATATTCTTTGTTATGTATCAGTTTCGGAAAACTTCAATACTTTCGTGAAATGGAACATCGTTGTTCATTTTATATGTTAGGCGTGCAAAGAGAACGGAATCTCAAAGCTTTAAAAGATTTGACTATAGCTCAAAGCCTACTGTATTCCCATATTTTTCTTGTACCTACAAGGAAATAAGCAATAGCAAATTTCTGTAAATGTTTATCTCAACTAACTCGAAGAAGATATAGGAATAAAAGTTTGTAAGAATGGTTAGTACAAGAGTAGAGAAAGTCATGTGAGTGCAACACATCACATTTTTATTTCCTCTGCTACGTACAGACTCAAAAATTCGATGTCAAGGTTTCACCGGAAATATATGTACGTGTGTGTGTGTGTGTGTGTGTGTGTGTGTGTGTGTGTGTGTGTGTGTGTGTGTGTGTGTCTGAGTGTGTGTGCGCGTGTGTCCAGCATAACCAAAATTCCTTCACCCTATACAACCTTTTACATAGAAAATTCAAATATCTTTAAGCCCGCCTCGGTAGTGGGATGGTTAGCGTGTCTGCCTCACGTTCAAGAGGTCGCGAGTTCGAATCTCGCTTAGGGTAAGTTATCCGGGTAAGGTTTTTTTTCCGAGGTTTTCCCTACCCTGAGAAGACGAATGTCGGGTAACTTAAAACTCCATGGACCTCGGACTCATTTGAGCATCATTTCACCCATTTCATTTCATTCATTCGTCCGATATGACACAATGTTGGAGGACGTTAATTTAAAAAAAAAAAAAAAAAAAAAATACTCTTTAAAGCACACAAATTCATTTTTTAGAGAGTGAACTATAGTTTTCCTTTTATCATAATTTTACTTTATATAAATAGGTACCAACGAACAATTTATGACACATTTTGGTGCCAGGCACATAGTAAATGTTATTGTGAAAAGCGTTGGGTGCTTCTTAGACATTTCTATTAAATATCTTGACTTTTATAAATAGCTACCAATGAACACTTTTTTACAATAAAATGTATTATTAATATAAATTAGTTTTTATTTAAAACTTATTGAAAACTTTGAAATAAAATTAACTAGTTGACTTTATATGGCCAGAGAACAAACTCTTCATGCTTAAAAATTCTTTTGTACCTTTTAGTTCGGTTTGTTATAAAAGCGTGTTTTCTTTTGGTCTTTTAAACTATGACTTGTTTTTTTATTGAAGCGCCAGGTGTTCAAGATATTATATCATTAGACATAGGTGTATCGTGGATTGTCGTGAATGTTTATTATTGATATTACGGAGGTGGCCTTAAAACTTACTAATTTTGAAAAGAGATGTTGTATTGATTTGGTTTTAAATTCACTTAAAATTATTATAACAAATTGGGTATCGCTAATATCTGAATGTTCTTAACTTCAGTATCATTGATGTCCAATAGTTTTTGAAGATAATGTGGGGTTGAAACAGCAATATTATCGGAAGTTTTCTTCATCTTGAATCACTTTTGGATAACTGGTAAACTGAAAGAGATAACCAAGATGTTAGTCAATAAGAACATAGATTTCGTTAAAACACGCAAGTTGTGTCACTTTTTGTGGAGTCAGTAATTTCCAAGATATTCCGTATTATTACTTTGCAATTTTAAATGCTCATACTTCCATAAAACAGGGAGTGATTGTTTAGTATTTTTCTCATATAGCGAGCAGCGCTTAAAGGATTTGACCAACGCATAAGCCTATTGTATTCCCTTATTCCCATTGTGACCAAAGGCAATCCAATATCAAAAAAGAGAAAATTTTTATGTGTATATTTCTGTATGCAAGATAATCACAAAAGGCACTCAAACGTATTTGATAATTGTTTCACAATTGAAAAGATTAATTTGTTCTGATGTAGGTACATGGCGCTGTAACATAACTTCTAGATTAATTCCATCATCATCATCATCATCATCATCCTCATCATCATCATCGCCATTATTGTCATTTTCGATTAAGCCTCATACAGCTTTCTCCGGTGGTAAATCTAGTCTTCGGTGTATCAACTTCTCTTTTTACTTTTTGTATTCCACCCAACATTTGATGTCGAGATTTTGGGGCCCCCGGAATAAAAAAATAAAAAAAAATAAAAAATAAAAAAAAAAAAAAAACATTTTCAGAGAAAGGTCCGTGTGTGTGCGTGTGTTGTTCGTGCGCGCGCGCACGTGTGTGTGTGTGTGTGTGAACAGCTTAACTCAGAAACGAAAAGTCAGCAAAGTTGGTACTTAAGTGTGTCTTTCAAGACATATAAACCAAACCTTACTATACAGAAAATGTACATCACGCTAAAACATATAAATTACCCAAATAAGTTTTTTTATATAGTGAACCATTTCAAGGATATTCCTTGTTATTTGTGTGAGTTTTGGAGAACACTTCCTTCGAATGGAATATCGTTATTCATTTTTTATATGTTAACCTTGCAAAGAAAACGGAATTCGAAAAGATTTGACTATCGCTCAAAGCTTACTGTATTCCCATAATCCTCTTATACCTACAAGAAGATCAACAATATGATAATTTCTGCAAATATCTCAACAAACATGGAGAAGATATAGTAATTAGAGTGTATAAGAATAGTCAGTACAAGAATAGAGAAAGTCATGTGGGTGTAAGGGATTTTTGAGTTATGCTAGACCTTCCTCTAAAATGACTTCTTTTTTACTTTCTCTACTTGTAAGTAGACGAA
Organism: Tenodera sinensis; assembly: GCA_030765045.1. Lineage (NCBI taxonomy): Eukaryota > Metazoa > Arthropoda > Insecta > Mantodea > Mantidae > Tenodera > Tenodera sinensis. Next base: position 25,013,104 of record CM060972.1, read on the forward strand.
GTATTGTATTCCACCCAAAAATTCGATCTTGAGATTTCACAGGAAATATGTTTTGAGACCCCCCGAATCCAAAAAGAAGCATTTTTAGAAAAAGGTGTTTGTGTGTCTGTCCTTCTGTCTGTGTGTCTGTGGACAGTATAACTCAAAATTTAAGAGTAGGTTAAAAACCGAAGTTGATATTTACGTTTAATGTCTTTTAAGGGTGCGACACGAGGATTTTGAAGAAAACAGCCCACGTTAAACTACCCTTTACATGAAAAATTTATTGAAAATTTTTATTTTCTTGAAAATGGCTCTAAGGATTTTGATTAAAATGTCATATGCTTGAGATATTTTTATGGCAAATGAAATGTATATCTTGAATTTCTGGCTATTGCCCCTGTAGTCGTATTTACTCTGGATGAATTTTGCATAACTGGTAAACCGTTAGAGATAGACCAAATCATACTATACAAAAAATGTAGATTTTGCTAAAATACACAATTTATGTCTCAATAAATTTTCTTGTAGGGTGAACCATTTCGGAGATATTCCTTGTTATGTGTGTGAGTTTCGGAAAACTTAGAACTTTCGTGAAATGGGTCATCGCTGTTCATTTTTTTATATGTTAAGTGTGCAAAGACAACAGAATCTCAAAGCTTTAAAGAATTTGATGACTATCGCGTAAAGCCTACTCTATTCTAATATTCCCTTTGCACCTACAAGGAAATAAGCAATAAGATTTATTTGTACAAATGTTTATCTTAACTAACACGAAGAAGATATAGAAATAAGAGCTTGTAAGAATGGTTAGTACATGAGTAGAGAAGGTCGTGTGAGTGCAACAGAAGATTTTTTTGATTCAGAGAGCCTCGAAACATTTGATGTAGAATTTTTGGATAGAATTCAATACTTCCCTACTTCCTATACGTGGTAGAGGAAGTAAGAAAGTGTTGAAGAAAATAGCTGGGCACAATGTTTTATAATTAGCGAGTGGAAGAAATGTGTTTTGGTAGTGCACAAATGTTAACGTCTGCTTGGATTTACGACTGGGCCATTGCTCAGTTTAACACAGATGTAAGCATCATTCTTCGATATGAATCAAGGCGCGCTATCAGTATTGCCCATAGAGCTGCCAGCCCCCACAGTGTAATTATCGGTCGATTTTCCTGGTGTTACATCCAACCGTGGCCATCAACCCATTTATCTCTTCCTGTCCTTTCCTTTCTCTTTTCATTCACCCTTGGTTGCTTCCCTTTTGGGTTATTAAATCCATAGTCCCCATTCTTTCCCATTTCCTTGTAATAAAAAGCTCGGGCAATGTCCATTAACGGGCGTTAACGCGAGGCGCTCGGAGAGTAACCGACATTTCCCTTCATGCTAAGCCCTAATGGGGGAAGGTGAATAATAAAAATACATAAACAAAAATTCTTGGAGATAATCATTCTTTATAAATGCACAAATGCAAAAGCCTGCTAAGGAGATAAACAAAGGTTACCAAATAGCAGCTATATTTGGAGATGGTTGCCAAGCAGTCATATCCAGGATGTTCCAATGACGATCTGAATGGCATAGTTGGTTAGACACTGGCATATGGTACCAAGGTCGCGGGTTCAAATCTGCCCCAGACCGATGATTTTTTTAAGTGCGCTTAATAACAACGGTATATTTATTGGCATGCAAAAGAAAACCTGTGGGACGAAATTCCGGCACACCGGCGATACTGTTGCGATCCTAGCAATTGACAGCGTCGTTAAACAACAAAATAATGATTTTTAAACGATTTCAATAATTACCTAAGCCACAGAGGTGTTACATTCTCAAGTATTGTAATTGACCCAAAAATTCTTAGTCAAGAATTCCCCAGAAGCATATACCGTATTTTATCGCATAAGCCCCCCCCCCCCTCCGCATATTTCCCTCTCCTATGATTTTTCATCACTAAAAATTATTTACCTATTAAGCATCACATAATTCCCTCTCCTGGTTCGTTCTTATTGAAGCAGCCTTCAAATGACTTGATAATGGACAACAATCGACGCAGCGGTGCCTGTCACGGACAACAATGGACGCAGTGTTTGCCACAAAAATACTCGTATTGCCATTGTCACAACGTATCGTAAAATTGAAATGTGAAGTTGCAGACGTTTTTGTACGTCAGTTTGTTATAAGTCGTCATATTGTTAAGAAGAGTTTTAAAAAACTAGTATTTCTTGTACCATTAATGGTTCTGACGACATGTTGTGGAATAGTGAACATGAAGATGTGTTATCTGAGTCAGATATAAATGAAAATAATGATTATAGTGACGAAAGTGAAACCGCAGAATAGTCAGAGAAAAGAAACAATGAAACAATACATTGTAGGCCCAATGAAACCGTGGTATGTATCCAGTTCATTCACAAATTACTGTATACCTATAAACTTTTACATAATACAACAGAAGTTCCCCTTCCTTTCTGAATTCCTAGAAACACCACTCGCATAATTCCCTCCCAAGTGTTTTGAAGCAATTACGCGATAAAATACGGTATATGAGGACCACTGAATTAAAAAAAAAAAAAAAAAAAAAAAAAGCCTGTGTGTGTGTATGAAGAGCATAACTCAAAAATGAAAAGTCGCTTAAACGCCAAAGTTGGTAATTAAGTTTAGTATCTTTCAACAATGCTACACGAAGATTTTGAAGAAAATATCTCCACCCTAAACTGTGTTTTACATGTAAAATGTTTCAAAAATTTTGATTTTTCCAAAAATGACTAACGATTCTGATTAAAATGTCATATGTTTAAGATATTCTTATGATAAATAAAATGTATATTTTGAATTTTGTGGCTACACCTTATGTAGTCATGTTTACTTTCCATGAGTTTTGCGTAACTGATAAACCGTAAGAGATAGACCAAATCTTACTATACAAGAGATGTAGATCTCGATAAAACATACAACTTGTGTCCCAATGTATTTTTTGTGGAGTGAACCATTTCGGAGATATTCCTTGTTATTTCTGGAGTTTTGCAATACTTATACTTTTTTGAACAGAAGGTTGTTTTTCACCATCTCTTAGCCGCGCTAGGACAGAATTTCAAAGCCTTCATATAGCGACCAGGCTTAAAAGATTTGACTATCGCTCAAAGCGTACTGATTTCCCCTTGCACTTACAAGTAAATTGGCAGTAAGGTAACTTCTAAAAATGTTTATCTCGACTAAAGAAGAGAGAGCAATAGGAGTTTGCAAGAACGTTTAGTAGAAGAGTAGAGAAAGTCATGTAAGTGCAGCACCAGATTTTTTACACGTGGCGAATGACCTTGTTAAGATCTGCGCTAGTGACACCATAGAAATTGTTTGTGGAGGCAACGCCTCTTATTCCAACTTGAAATAAACAAGATACTGCTAATAATGCACTTAATCACGCACTATTCCACAATGTTTACTACACGGAAATCGGAGAGATAGCAATCTAACAGCCCTATGGACCGGTAAATACAAAAGTGAACTCTAACATTTTGTTATTCTTTTTTTCTTTTTGTCACCAGCGTTGGTGCCGGCCTCCCCTAGCATAATACGAGCCCCAGGTAATACATTCCATCATCTGTGATCCTTGATCCTCTTGCCAATTCCAAAAAGGATTTGATGGGATCAATGTATACTGTCTCCATTTCGGTACCCGATGGCCCAAGTATAGAGCGTCGAATGTGCCCAATAGCTGCACATTCGAATATAATATAAAATGCAGTTACCTCTTCCATTTCACAATTCCTGCAGACTAGGTCATCCTTAACAATTCCTAGTCTATGCAGATATTTCCGCAACTGACAATGTCCAGTCAATAAACCACCTCGCCGCTTTGTAATGCAAGTACAAAAGTCTGATGTGTTGCACTCACATGACTTTCTCTACTCTTGTACTAAACATTCTTATAAACCCTTATTCCTATATGTTAGTTGAAACACATATTTGTACAAATTATCTTATTGCTTATTTCCTTGAAGGTGCAAAGGGAATATTAGAATACAGTAGTTTTTGAGCGCTAGCCAGGTATTTTAAAGGTTTAAGATTCCTTTCTTTTGCATGCTTAACACATAAAAAAATGAACAACAATCTTCCATTTGACGAAAGTTTTGTTTTCCGAAACTGACACAAATAACAAAGAATATCTCCGAAATGACTCACGCTAAAAAAGATGCAGTGAGACTTAAATTGTGAGTTTTAGCGATATGTACATTTTTGTATAGAAAGATTTTGTCTATCTCTTACGGTTTACGAGTTATTCAAAAGTCACCCAGAATGAACATGACTACATAGTCTATAGCCAGAAAATTCAAAATATACATTTCATTTGAATTAAAAATATCTTAAATATATGGCATTTTAATCAAAATCGTTACAGTCATTTTCAAGAAAATCAAAATTTTCTAAATATTTTCCATGTAAAGGGTAGTTTAGGGTGGGACTATTTTCTTCAAAATCTTCGTGTCGTATCCTTGAAAGACATTAAACTTAAATACCAACTTTGGTTTTTAACCGAGTTTTCGTTTTTGAATTATCCTGTCCAGAGACAGACACACACACACGGGTCTTTTCCTTAAACTGCTTTCTTTGGATTCAGGGGTCTCAAAACATACATTTACAGTGAAATCTCGACATCAAATTTTTGGGTTGAATATAATACTTCCTCTATTTTACTATACGCAGCACAGAAAGTAGTAAGCGAGTTTAGTAATATGCAAATGCATGATTATTTAACGTGGTCTTCGCATTTTGGTCTTCATTTCTTCTCTTTATCCCTCTCCAATTACAGTAGTATTCATACTATTGGATGGACAGTTATAACCAATTTCACGTCGGTATAAAAGGGATGTATTGACTCAGTAAATCGTTATTCAACTGTTGCTTGATTCACAGCATATCGTATATATCAGAAAGCACTCGTGGCCGGATCATCGGACCTTGGCAAGCTGGTAACACAGTTCAACAAATTTCAGAAACTGCAAATTTACAGAAATGTCATTAAATTTTAATGTCAACCAAAAGGGCGGATTATTGCTAACGTACTAGAAATGCTATGTCAAATACAATACCTCTGCCACCCACTATACGTAGTAGAGAAAGCATGCGTTTGTTTTCACCCTGTATATATTTATTTGACGTAGAAGTTACATATGATTATGAATATCGGGTGTAATGTTTGGTGGTTCTTCATCAGGCTGATTACAATAAACAAGGGTTGGCAGTGCCGACTCCTCACACAGAAAGACGGATTGCCCCAGTATGGCAACATTTGACAAGGAGACTCGCTAATTAAGACGAATGTTGCAAGCTATCCCTGTAGCAGCAAACCCGTGCTTCCCTTAATGCATCCCCAACCCTTGGTATTGAAGCATACATCCATCATTCCCAAGGCCTTTAAATTTCCCTTTGATTCACCCAACTGGGGATTGCTGCTATCTACCTCATTCAAGAATTAGCCCTTATGGTTCATTTCAATTTTACCTCATGCTTTGTATTTACAGGCGAGAATAAACACAGGATGGGAATCACACGATCACTGGAAGCGTTTCTCAAGGCTCAACAGGATCCGGAATTTCATGAACTAACAATATGTTAGTTACTTTTTCTACTCTTGTAATAACTATTCCTACAAACTCTTAACCCTCTTTCTTCTCCATGCTAGGCGAGATATGAATATGAATTTATTGAGTATCAAAGCATGTACATGTTAGGCTGCCCATGAACTTGGTCCCTAGCCCGTCTGTCATGTGACAGCCCTCTGCGATTTTCTACATATAGTTTTTTGACGTGTGCTGCTTATTCTTTGACAACAGTTCACTAACCTCGTTTAACTTTCGTCTTTTTACTTTCTCTACTGGTAAGTAGGGGAAGTATTGTATTCCACCCAAAAATTCGATGTTGAGATTTCACCGGAAATATATGTTTTGAGGACACCTGAATCCAAAAAGGGCATTTTTAGAAAAAGGTCCGTGTGTGTCTGTGTATGTGTCTGTGGACAGCATAACTCAAAAACGAAAAGTCGGTTAAACACCAAAGTTGGTATTTAAGTTTAATGTCTTTCAATGATGCGACACGAAGATTTTGAAGAAAATAGCCTCACCCTAAACTACCCTTTATATGGAAAATGTTTCGAAAACTTTGATTTCCTTGAAAATGGTTCTAATGATTTTAATTAAAATGTCATATGTTTGAAAAAGTTTTATGAAAAATGAAGTGTATATCTTGAATTTTCTAGCCATAGCCCCTGTAATCATATTTACTCTGGACGGCTTTTGCATAACTGGTAAACCGTTAGAGATAGAACAATTCATACTATACAAAAAATCTTGATCTTGCTAAAATACGCAATTTATGTCTAAATATTCTTGTAAGGTGAACCATTTTGGAGATCTTGTTATGTGTATGAGTTTCGGAAAACATAACATTCGTGAAATGGATTATTGTTGTTCATTTTTTTATATGTTAAGTGTGCAAGGACCACAGAAACTCAAAGGTTTAAAACATTTAACTATCGCACAAAGCGTACTGTATTCTAATATTCCCCTTGCACCTACAAGGAAATAAGCAATAAGATAATTTGTACGAATGTTTGTCTCAACACGAGGAAGATAGAGGCATAAGAGTTTGTAAGAATGGTTAGTACATGAGTAGAGAAAGTCATGTGAGTGCAACACATCAGATTTTTAAAAGTACTCACTTGACATTAACCCGAAACTCTCATTCCAACCCCTGAACACAATTCACTTGATCACTTACTCTTTCTTGTCACACGGCAAGCTGACATAAACATTTGCAGAAATTTCTTATTGCTTATTTCATTGTAGGTACAAAGGGAATATGTGAATACAGTAGCCTTTAAGTGAAATATCTTTCAAAGCTGGTCGCCATACGAAACCTTTAAAATTCCGTTTTCTTTGCACAGCCAAGGGATAACAAAATGAATAACAACCTTACATTTGAGAAAAATAATATTGCAGAACTCACACAAATAACAAGAAATATTTCCTAAATTGTTCACTCTAGAAAAAATTTATTTGGACATAAATTGTGTATTTTAACGAGATCTATATTGTTTGTATACGATTTGGTTCATGTTTAACGGTTTAGCAGTTATACAGAAATTATTAAGAGCAAACAGAACTATATGGGCTATAACCAGAACATTCAAAATATCAATTTTATTTGCCATAAAAATATTTTAAATATGTGGCATTTTAATTAAAATTGTTAGAGCTACTTTTGAGAAAATAAAAATGTTCGAAAAATTTTCTATTTAAAGGGTAGTTTAGGCTAAAGCAATTTTATTTAATATCTTTGTGTAGTATCCTTGAAGGATATTAAACTTAAATACCAACATTGGTTTGTAAGCGACTTTCCGTTTTTGAGTTATGGTGTCCACAGAAAGACACACACGCAGACCTTATTTTGAAATTTATTTTTTTTTTGTATTCAGGGGGCCTCAAAACATATATTTCCGGTGAAATCTCGACATCGAATTTTTAGGTGGTATACAATACTTCCTCTACTTACTATACGTAGTAGAGAAAGTAAAAACAGGTTACTTCTGGTTAATCGAATAAAGGTTTACTAGAAATCGTCCTATGATGTATTCCCTTGTGGATATAATGGAAATAGAAGACTACAGCATAGAAATAGGAACAATCATGCGAAAAAAGATTATTTCTGTCCCACACTGTGTTGCAGCGCGGCTTACACACGTCGATATTTCCATTGTGTAACTGAATTTATTGATAATGTCTGTTTCACATGCTAACATGCAACATACTGGAAATATTCACTTGTGTAAACCGCGCTTCAAACACGACATGAGATATGCTGCTATCCTAATGCACTCCATAATTTTTCCAACCTGTTTGACACACACATTTAGGCAATATCTAGAGGATCTACATTGTTTGAGGCGCTAAAGTCATTTCTGAAAATGTGAAAAGATACCTAATCTATTTAAATGTCTAAATATTCGTATAACCATTAACGTTAACTTGAAACGCAAAGTACTTCTCTGAACGCAAACACTTTCACATTTAGCGTATTTACGCACGCCACTGACTGGATTTACCCCCGTGATTTCTGCAACTCTTTTATAGCACGAGGGGTTATCTACTCACCCCAACGCCGGATAGAGTGGGCCGCCTGGTACAAGTACTTGATTTCTGACATTGTTTTAACCAAATCACTTCCAACACTTACTGTCTGCCAACAGTCACCTGTTTAAATTGTGACACCGGAGGAAAATATAATTGTAAATTTATTTTGCGTTAATTTCGTACGTTTTTGTTAATTTTCGGTTATATTAGCCATGTCAATCTATTCACAGCAACCTAGACTGTCATTTAATTGTCTGCCAGTTTAGCTCAACAGAAATGTTTCATAAAATATTATACTGGAAGTATGAACTATACCTATGTATGTCAAATTGGCTAAAAATATGTTCTAACGTAAAATTGGGCATTTTCGGTTATATAGGACCGCCATTTGCGAACATATATTTCCATAATTAGTGTATTATTAAATACATATAGTCTTTTGAATACATCATAAGGAACAAAATATGTTGTTAGCTAATGCTGGATTTCTGACAATGAAGTCATTAATCCTCTTGCTCTCCAATATTTTTTACTGATGATATTGAAGAGAGCAATAGCAGTAATAGTAACCGCTTTTTAGAGTGCACCATATTTTTATGTTTTGGCGGTCACATCGCTCTCTCACAACCCCCAGAATGTCTGGAGGACCACACCTGTCGTTGGTTTACGGGTCTCACCGACCTGACCGGGAGAATTATCAAAATAAATTCACCAACCATATCCTCTGATTACCAATCAGAGGACGTATTACATGCCATGATAGGTCAGCATGTTAGGGGTTAATATTTTAGAGAAATGGAGAGGTTGGAAAAATAAAGACTCCCTAGCCCTCAGGAACCCAGTAGCATCGGGGTCGGAAGAGAACAAGAGATGACCAAGGTAAGGTCAGATAGAAAAGTTACAGTGAGGAGCAAAACACCAGTAAGTGGAAGTAATGTTCTGCTCAGCTTGGGTACCTTGTGGTCGCTATTCACATATCCCTTAGACTCAAAGAACAAAATATGTTTTTACTTAAAATGCGAGGTCTACTCATTAGATATTTTAAGTCAATTAAATTGATATAGTTTTCAGTATATTGAAACTGTTGATTTCATCCAAATACCACGCAGTAAAACAAAGTATCTCCAAAATATTAGCAGGCTAAATCCAGCGACTCGTCATTCAGACAGTAGTAGAAAACTTGACTGGTGGAGTTTTGTCGAAACTTTGGCTCGAGCCTGTTTCAAAGTAAATGATTCAATTACGTATCCTCCAAATTCCGTTAGCAGTCTGAGCTAGTTAAAGCCCGATTGCTTGTTCAATTCCCCAAAGAGCATTAAGTACCCTCATAGAGTAACAAGATAGGGTAGGAGTTAAGCACGCGATGAGTAAGGAAAGAGAGACAAACTCCGGCAATCATTGCTCTCTACCCCACACACAATTTACATGCTTCTTCTTCAGTTAAAATTACACGCAGTTAGAATATAGGACGTCTGGATAATCTGGGCTACAGAGTCAGACTTTGTTCAGTACACATCTTTTAGAAATTGACATACGACATACGTTTTTTATTCTAGAAAATATGCTTTATCACATGTACCCGGCATGCGCTGCAGTACTACGAAATATGAAAGACCTGATTTGTTGCACTGTGTTATAGATCCGAGATTTGATCTCTAGTGATACTCGACTGAATAGAGTTGTAGATCGGTCTTGCAGCTCATTTCAGAGGCAAATGAATACGTTAGTGCTAAAGGACTCTCTAAGTGCTTTCTTGCAACCCAGCTTAAGACTTTCAATAAATCCCACATCAAATCACCCGGAAAATGTGCCTAATTTTCTATTTTCTTGAAAATGTCTAACGATTTTGTTTAAAACATGAGACGATTTCTTACTAAGGCCTCATAATAAAATGTGAAACGATCGCCTTTGTTTTGTTGAGATAGCAACGTTTCGTAAAGTGAAAGAGGACTAAGGTATCTGAAATCTAGAAGAGCAAAGTAAATTCTAATTTAGGGGTATAGATACAAATCCGCACTTTTGAACTCCGAATAAAAATTCAGATAATTGTATTGGATGCAATATTTTGCATTCTTCTATTAATATAAATACTATAAATTACTATAAATTAATATAAATAAAGTAATGGTAGCTTTTCCATCACTAACACCTGCAAGTAAGAGCTTCATGCAACACAACTGAGTTGGAACCGGGAACAACAAGCAATAAAAAGGTAAGGAACTTAAATTTTGCCTTAGGAATATCTCCGAAATGGTTCACTCCACAAAAAATACATTTGTTATTTGCGTCAGTTTCGGAAAACAAAACTTTCGTGAAATGGAACATCGTTTACTTTTTTATATGTTAAGCGTGCAAAGAGAAGAGGGTCTCAAAGATCTAAAACATTTGACTATTGTACAAAGCCTACTGTATTCTAATATTTCCCTTGCACCTACAAGGAAATAAACAATAAGATAACTTGTACAAATGTTTATCTCGACTAACACGAAGTTATAGGAATAAGAGTGTGTAAGAATGGTTAGTACAAGAGCAGAGAAAGTCATGAGAGTTCAACACATCAGAGTTTTTGGGGGATATAGGGGACCTCAAAACATATATCCGGTGAATTTCGACATCAAAATTTTGGGTGCAACATAATACTTCCCCTAGTTACTATACGCAGTAGTATAGTATTTTGGGTAGAGAGGGTCATGTGAATATAACACAGCAGTTTTTTTTGCAGGTTTCCACACTGGCAGTGGAGGTGACGTTATGAAGGCCCATTACAAGGCTTCCCTCGACTGGCAGTGCTTGGCTGCGTTCAGCAAGCCATGAACAATTAGGCCGGTCAAGTAAGGGCAGCAGTAGCAAGAGAGGCAAGTAAGTCTTTTTCTTTCTGCACGGGCCACCAAGTCCATTAACACCCGAGGCAAAGGGGGAAAAAATCCACGTTACTTCCTTCCGCGAACAAATCCTCCTCAATATGTTCTCTTGTTTCCGTCACTTCTAGTTGCCGCTTTTCTAAGGGACTTTTCTTCTTTCGGCTCATTCCCCTTTACGAGCCATGCTTCACAAGCTTTCAAGTCTTTTCTACAGCTCAATATGTCACTATAAAGATTGCGCTGAGGGAAAATGTGTGGGGGAGCTTTCAGCGTTACAATCCCAATACACAATTAAACAACACATGCATTCAAATTGCCACTGCACAGGAATGTGGAACTGATTAACTTGTACATAAACGAATATAGTAAAATGTAAGGGTATCAGGATTGTTTAACATAGGTTCTTCTCTCTTTACCCCTCTCCAATTACAGCACTATTCATGCTACTGGCTTTGTAGTAAATCTTAAAAATTTAGTTATATTTTTGTGAATATTCACAGTTTCTGAAATTGTCGAGCTGTGTTACCAATTTGCCAAAGACCAATAATATGGCCACGTACAGCTTCTGGTGTGAATCAAGCAACAGTTGAGTTAATGAGTAAGGATTTACTGGGTGACCAGAAAAAAATAATGGAAAATTCCAACAATACCCACACAGAACCTCATAAAAGTGCCTATGTTTGATGACAGCCAAACAGCCATGCATCTCTTACTTCAGTGTAAGCTTCAAGCCAGCAAGAGACCAGTGCTGAACTCCAACAGAGTTACAAAAAGATTTTTCCATCACCATGTAAAATCTATCTTATACATGAAATATGTAAGCCACTTTCATAAGCAAATGCATATAAATACAGGGTATTTCTGACATTAAATATCCTGCAGGGAAAATAGCAGGTTGCAAGAAAGCTAAACTAACCTAGCCTAACCTTCTCCCCCCTCAAAAATAAGATAAGCGATCCTATACTTTTCTCACTATTTCCACATACCAACACCATTATATCGCGGTTTAGTGATCTGATCTGTGAATTTAGCTGATCAGACGTTTATAAAATGGCGCCTGCGTTTAAACTTCTTGTTTGGTTTAATTAATCTTCCAATAAAACAAATTTATCATAAAGGACGTTAGCCGCGTAAATGTGAATTCAGCTACAAACTCCAATAAATCTGAAGTAAATGGTAAGTCATTTAATACACCTCTTCAAACGGTCGTTATACAGAGACTATACTGAAAAAACTAAATCAATATATAGATCAATGAGCATTAAATTTGAATGAACATTAGAATGGAATGATCTCCAAGGATTAATTTATAAAACAGTAATGCAAGTACTGGCAATAGCTAACAAAAGAAAAATGGAGTTTTCTCCAGATTGCTTTGAACTTTTTCCACGCAGTAATAACATAAAATATATACTGTCCACAAAATTGCAATGTCAAACCGTTTTTAAATTATTAGTATATTTATTAATAATAAATCAGTTTTTGATATGCTAATATGAAACGAGCCTTGGACCCTACAGTTCACTTTAATTTGAGCTCAGTGTATAGATATAGAGAAATTGTCATATCGCCACTGCTTGGATTTAATTAGTTTAAGAGAAAAAAGTTTCGTATATAGTCTATTGATATTTTCAATTTTTTTAGTATGAGTTATAAAAAAAATTTAATTTCAGTTCAATTATTTAATATTTTTTAACCAGTGTATGACACGTTTTAATACTTTAATCTCTGAAACTCTCCTGAAAATTTAAAACTTATAAGTTATAAACAAGGGTCCAACGAGCATTTTGAATAGTGAAAAATTCTGAAAAACAAATAAAATTGAGAAAGATGGGTTTTAAAGTTTAATATTATATTTATGTACTTTAAATCCAATCAATTTAAAATTCCCCAGCACCATATGTGGGACACTGTTGCTTTGTTCTTGGCGTCAGTAGCAGTTTTTGAGAATTTTAAGTTTCCTTGCTCGTTTCCTAATATGAAAACTTTCATTTCGCCTTAATTTATACACAACATTCAGACGACCTCTTGGAGCTTTAAAAATTACTGATATTGAGAAAACTAAAGTGTGCCATTAAAGTGCAAAATATAAGCATAATAAAAAGTACAAAAAGAAAAAATAAACGTTTTCGGCGACTTTCACAAATTTCATAGATATATTGCCTTAAGGCTAAGCAATAAAGATATTCCAAAATTAAGGACAAGAAAGCAGTTTGTTACAGATGGATGAATAAAATCGGAAAGTCGTAAATTTAATATAAAAGATTTAGGTGTCACAGCAAAAAGGGAAATAATATACTGACAGAAGGGAGAAATAAAAAGTGGTATAAAGCATAAAATATACCAAAATTCAAGAACAACATATAAGCTAATGAAACATTTTAATTAGATATAAGATGAAAGGGATGCGGCATACTTAATGCAATATATGGAAAAGAGTTTGTTAGAACGTCACAAAAATTAGTGTGATGGGTCTGTAGAAATAACTACAGTTCGTTGACCTAATATTTTCTGTGCAGCTCACCACTTCAGAGACATTCTTTGTTATTGGTTACAATTTTCAAATACTTTTATTATAATTTTTCCAAACAGAAAATTGATCGTTCTTATATTTTGAATGCGTAAAGAGACTGGAAGCCATCACATCGTGACCTACTCTTACAAGATTTGGCTATTTATTAAAGCCTACTGCATTTCCCTAGTATTTTACCCAAAGTAAAACAATTCCCAACCGGCTGCGCGTCTTCGGCGTTCGTTACCCTCTGCCGCTATCATATAAATGAGCGGATGAAACCATCCAACATTTTTACTTTCTCTACTGGTAAGGGGAAGTAATTTGATGTCGAGATTTCACCGTAAATATATGTTTTGAGACCCCCTGAATCCAAAAAGAAAGCATCTTTAGAAAAAAGTCCGTGTGTGTGTCAGTCTGTCAGTCTGTGCGTCTGTCTATGTGTCAGTCTGTCAATCTGTAGACAGCATAGTTCAAAAACGAAAAGTAGGTTAAATTGGTATTTAAGTTTAATGTCTTTCAAGGATACGACACGAAGATTTTGAAGAAAATAGCCCCACGCTAAACTAACCTTTATATGGAAAAGTTTTCGAAAATTTTCATTTTCTTGAAAATGACTAACGATTTTTATTAAAATGCATATGTTTAAGATACTTGTATGAGAAATGAAATGTATATCTTGAATTTTCTGACTGTAGCCCCTGTAGTCGTATTTACTCTGGACGACTTTTGCATAACCGGTAAACCGTTAGAGATAGACCAAATCATACTATACAAAAACTGTAGCTCTTGTGAAAATACACAATTTATGTCTCAATAAATTTTCTTGTAAAGTTAACCATTTTGGAGATATTCCTAATTATAGGTGTGAGTTTCGGAGAATGTATGTAAAGTGTGCAAAGAGAATGGAATCTCAAAGCTTTAAAAGATTTCAGTATCGCTGAAAACCTACTGTATTCTAATATTCCCCTTGCACCTACAAGGAAATAAGCAGTAAGATAATTTGTACAAATGTTTATCTCAACTAACACGAAGAAGATAGAGGAATAAGAGTTTGTAAGAATGGTTAGTACAAGAGTAGAGAAAGTCATGTGAGTTCAACACATCAGATTTTTAAAACTAGGTACTTTTAAGGGCTTTTCTTACAATACCTTCGATCTTTTTATTTTTTTCTATAACTGCCATGATATTTGACATTTCTAGTGATATATACAGAGTGGAAGAGAATTTATTGTATTCCTTTTAATATTTGCTTCGTAGAGGGATTGTGAACAAAAAGTCTAATGGCTTGTTCTTTAATCAGGTGATTTCGAAAAAAAAAATGCTTTTTGTTCCAAATCGGGCGCGTAATTCCACAATAATGTACGAAGATAACAGTTTGTTCTTTTTTAAGATGCGTAGAGTAACTTATTTTTGACATAGCTTCGGTAGTAATTATGGAACATCATACACGCTTTCGAAATAATTAATCACTTAAAAGAATTGAAGAATACTCCCAGCAGTGACTTCAGGCGTGAAGTAACTCGACAACGTTGCGTTGAGGTTGGTCAGGTAATTGAACAGTTTTCTTGGTGTAAACAGGTCGGGTGATAACGATTGTGATTGGCCTACACTCGTACAGTAAACATGGATGGACACGGCAGGGAATTTTTTTTACGCTCACAAGAAACCACGCTGCGGTGTTGCCAGCTTGTTTTCGGCAAAACCAAAATATATCCGTAAGAAATGACCAGAGACAACATTTTGAGACACAAAATGTATTCCAAATAACGAGATTAATGTAATGATTTCCCTTCCACCATTATGTATATAAACAATCCTGGATCAATTTTTGAAACTTTTACATACATATTTGCAGCTTATCCTGTCTGTCTTGTATTAACATCATGCCATCCGCAAAGAGTAGCATATTCAACGCATTGTTCTTATTTATTTTTATTACTAATATTTTATAGTTTAATTTTCTAAGAATATCATTTATACGAATATATAAAAAACAGCGGAGATAAACTACATCCTTATCTTAAACAAGAGAAAGTAGAGAAAGTAAAAATGAAATTCCCGAGTTACTGGTAACGAATTCAAAGTCGTCCCTTACTATTATGTTGGAAGCATGAACGCTTCTTGAAAATAATGGGCTGTCTTAAGAAATCTGACTCCTTCTGTACTACTTTTGTCTCTTAATTTCAATTTTGTATTTCAAAAATCTGGTTTGTTGCACTCACATGACTTTCTCTACTGTTGCACTAACCATTCTTCAAACTCATTCTATCTTCTTCGTGTTAGTTAAGATAAATATTTGCAGCAGTTATCTTATTGCTTACTTCCTTTGCTTATACCCTTCTAGGAGCAAGGGGAATATGGGAATATGGGCTTTTAGCTATAGTCAATTCTTGTAAAGTTTTCAAATCCCGTTCTATTTGCAGAGTTAACATAAAAAATGAATAACGATGTTCCATTTGACAGAAGAATGTTTTCCAGAACTCACACTAATATTAAAGAATATCTCCAAAATAGCTCACTCTCCAAAAAAAATTTAGACATAAACTGTGTATTTTAGCAGGATCTACATTTCTTGTAGAATAAGCTTTGGTCTATCTCTTCCGGTTCACGTTATGCTAACGTCATCTAGAGTAAATGAAACTTCATGGGCTATAGCCAGAAAATTCAAGATATACATTTCATTTGTCATAAAAATATCTCAAACTTATGGCATTTTAATCAAAATCACTAGACCCATTTTCAATAAAATAAAAATTCTATAAACATTTTCCATGTAAGGGGTAATTTAGGGTGGGGCTACTTTCTTCAAAATGTTCGTGTCGCATCCTTGAAAGACATTAAACTTAAATACCAACTTTGGTTTTTAACAGATTTTTCGTTTTTTAGTTATGCTGCACACAGACTGATACATACGCACACACACACAAACACAAACACACACAAACACACACACACACACACCCACACACACACACACACACACACACACACCTACGGATCGTTTTCTAAAAATGCTTTTTTTTTTATTCAGGGGGCCTCAAAACATATATTTCTGTTGAAATTTCGACCTCGAATACAATACTTCCCGTACTTAGTAGTAGAGAAAGTAAACAAATCTGATGTGTTGCACTCACACGACTTTCTCTACTCTTGTACTAACCTTTCTCACAAACTCTTATACCTGTATCTTCGTGTTAGTTGAGATAAACATTTGTACAAATTATCTTATTGCTTATTTCCTTGTAGGTTCAAGGGGAATATTAGAATACAGCAGGCTTTCGGCGATAGTCAAATCTTTTAAAGCTTTGAGATTCCGTTCTCTTTGCACACTTAACATATAAAAAAATGAACAACGATATTCCATTTCACGAAAGTTCAAGTTTTCCAAATCTGACACAAATAATATGGAATATCTGCAACATGATTGACTCTGCAAAAAGATTTATTCAGACATAAATTGCGTGTTTTAGTGAGATCTACATTTTTGTGTATTAAGAATTTGTCTATCTCTTACAGTTTACAAGTTATTCGAAAGTCATCCAGAGTAAACAGGACTACATAGACTATAGCCAGAAAATTCAAAATATATATTTCATTTGTCATACAAATATCTTGAACATGTGGCATTTTAATCAAAATCGTTACAGTCATTTTCAAGAAAATAAACATTCTCGAAAAATTTTCCATGAAAAGGATAATTTAGGTGGAGGAATTTTATGCAAAATCTTCCTGTCGCACCCTTGAAAGGTATTCAACTTAAATACCAACTTTGGTTTTTAGCCCTCTTTTAGTTTTTGAGTTGTGCTGTCCAGAGACTGACACACACACACGCACGCACGCACACACACACACACACACACAAACACACACACACGTACATTTTTCTAAAAATGCTCTTTTTGGGTCCGAATTTTTGTGTGGAATGCAATACTTCCTCTACTTACCAATAAAGAAGGTAAAATATGTAAATTGGAGTGTAGATGGTTGCTTTTCTGTGTGCATACGGGTAAAGTATCTTATTAGGATAATTATATAGTTTGTTGCTTGAGTATACCTATTTTATCATTTCTGTTGCTTTTAGCTCTTCAGGTATTCTATCCACTATCCTGCAGCACGCACTGATATACCATAAATATACTTTCTTATTCTCAGTTTTCCTGAAAGACCGTCTTACAGATAATAGGAGCATTGGGTAATTCAAGCATGGAAAACAGGAAAAAAGCGAACATAGGAAATAACCTGATGTTACTGTAGAATACAGTCTGGGTAATAAAGAGAGAAAACCATTACCTCACGAACAAAACACGAGAGTGGGATTTGCAGTTAAAATCGTACATGAAAACTGGCCGTTAAACTATCATTACTTTTTGTGTTCGTTGTTCTGACAGAATAGAGGTTGTGTTTCAGCAGATCGAGTAATTTTCTTTTGCGGCATGACTTGGAATAGTTATGGGAGCTTAGAGGGTAAACGGTATGTCTTTAACACGTGACAATGTGTCTCACTTCTGCAGAGCCAATAAAAACGTGATGGTGCTTAAGTACCTATGTATTCGGGACCACACACACACAGACACACGCAGAAGCCATGCCCTTCTCTATCCAATTGTATCCAAATTGATACACAAAGCTTGGCGCGCGTGGCACGTACCCTTCCTTCGGCGTTGTCTGCAAAGTGCCTTTAGCCGATTAGTGGATCGCTCCGGTTTGCCATCCAATTATCTTCCGCAATCATATCAAACGAGCTGTCAGTTTTATTTCGTTTCACTGAAATCTTCAAACTACTTCCCTTATAGAGGGTTATTCAACAATAGAATTTACAATTTCATATACATACTGCCCTTATTTCTATACTTGTAATGTTTCTTATTAAAATTGTATTGTTACAAAACAACACAACACTATTTAGATTTTTCTTTTGCTTATAAAAAAAGATTTTATAAATTTTTATTTACCCTACTACTAAGTGAAGGAACCGCTTTATTCCACCTAAAAATTTGATGTCTAGATTTTGCCGGAAATATGTTTTGAGGCCCTCTGAATCCAAAAAAGGCCCTTTTAGAAAAAGGTCCGCCTGTTATATATGTGTCCGCCTGTCAGCCTATGGACAGCACAACCCAAAAACAATGTCAGTTAAAAAACCAAAATTGGTATTTAAGGTTAATGTCTTTCAAGGATGCGTCACGAAGGTATTGAAGAAAATTTGCTCCAACCTAAACTACCTTTTACATGGGACATTTTTCGAAAATTTTGATTTTCTTGAAAAGGGTTCTAACTATTTTGATTAAAATGACATATGTTTAAGATATTTTTATGACAAATGAAATATATATCTTGAATTTTCTGGTTATAGCCCATGAAGTCCTATTTACTCTGGATGACTTTTGCATGATTGGTCAACCGTAAGAGATGGACAAAACCTGACTGTACAAAAATGTAGATCTTGCTAAAACATAATTTATGTCTAAATAAACTTTTTGTAGAATGAATCATTTCGGAGATATTTCTCGTTATTTGTGTAAGTTTTGGAGAACTTATACTTCTGTCAAATGGAAAATCGCTACTCAGTTTTTTATGTTAACAGTGCAAAGAGAACGTAATTTGAAAGGTTTAAAAGATTTGCTTAATCACTCGAAGTCTACTGTATTCCTATATTTCCGATGCACATGCAAGAAATCGAGGAATAAGATAATTTCTGCAAATGTCTATATCAACTAACACGAAGAAGATACAAGAATAAGAGTTTGTAAGAAATGTTAGTACAAGGGTAGAGAGAGTCATGTGAGTGTAACACGTCAGATTTTTCTATCATTTTATTACCTTCTAAAATGTTACCACAAATACACAGGTTTCTTTTCGTCGCTAACACAGTCTACAGCAATGCTGTCCAACTTCATATGCTCGAGCACATTGTATTGCCTTAAAATGTTAATTGGTATTGGAAATCGTCGGAATGAAAGTTTGTCTATGAAGGGCGCCAGAAAAATATATCACGGGCGCCGCGTTAGAGAGCGCTGGTCTACAGTCTTTAGTTTTCATAACCTTGCTCAGTCCTTTTAGTGTCTTTCTTCACCTCCTCTGTCTCTCACATCCTAATTACAACGGTACAATCACTAGCGACGCTCGCTGAAACTTAATACGACGTACCAGCACGGCGACACACTCGCACAGCTGACACACTGACCAACTCATGCTGGTAACTCAACTCTATAACTCACTGCCCTGCTCTACTCTAGCCACCTTATATACTGGGATGCGGTAACACGGACCTTTCTCGAGTTCCATACACACAGGCACCGGGTATGACTCATCTAAAATTCTCGCGAACGTTCTCGAAGACCCTTTTGTTTCTGCCACTTCGATTGTTGACAGTCACATATACACAGCAGCCCCGCGAGCCAGCGGGCCTTGAACCTCTGCGCCCGCTCGCAGGCCCGGTATGTGGTTTCGCTTGGCCCTATCCGTCCTTTGTTTTGCGCCGAGCCCAACGTCACATTATGTTATGGAACGAGAGCATAATGGCAGCATTTAAGATGCGAGTATATTTTAGCGTTTACCAAGTGGGAGATCAGGGTTTGATTCCGGTACTGGCTTGGGGATTTTCTCCAGCTGAGAGACGTGGTCCGGAGTACACTCAGCCTCGTTAGGCCCCTGAAAGGCCAATTGAGGTACTACTTGATTGGGAAGTGGCTGTTCCTGGTTACACCCCGCACAACCACCCGGGAGGGCCTGGGGCGCAGACCGCGTTCTACCTCAAGTACTGCAGCCGGTTCATGACGCCTTAATGAACAGAGGTGGGGAACGCAGCGGTCAGGCTGAAGGCCTTGATACGGGTAGGGCTGTTGCGTCGCGGAGTTAATTGGTTATATTTTATGAAACAAGCGGTGGTGAGTTTTGTAATATTTATACGAATATCTTAGTTACCATTATACTCAACTTTCCTTCGACCATATGTTTAAGTTTAAAACATTTATCAAATCTTTTTAATATTCTAGGCTGTTATTGTCACCGGGGCCCGATATTTTAATAACGTATTTGTTATTCAATTATACATAAAAGAATCGATAGTTGCACCTTCAACTGCGAAATTATTGATACTATTGTTTGATGACCTTGACACAATGATACACAGAGTATATCTACTATAACCTTTAAAAAAGTAGACTTTCAAAAACGAGAAGCTACTAGAATGTATTCATTGCTACATGTGGATCTTGTGCAGTGTCTTATATACGGGTGCACCTTTGATTGGTGGATAGCAGTATAATTATAAAGAGGTGAATATAATAAATATAGTGACGTATAAGTGCTACATTATGGAATGGTCGAGCAGAAGAAATCTAAAGGCAATGAGAAGCAATTTAATCCTCAGAGGCTTATTGGAAATGGGCTGTGATTTTAAATACTCCGATTCATAAATGCTTCACCTAATTATGTTATCAATATATAAATTTAGTTAATAAGCGCCAATTTTTTTTAAGAATTCCAATGCTTTATATGATTAAAATCAAGCATACTAATGTAATGAAATAATGTATATTTTCTTATTACTGACGCGTTAGTGTTTTATAATTGATGCAGAATTAAAGCTAACAGAATTAGCAAGCTGAGGGAATGCAAATGTATACGCTTATTTGTCGCCGGGTTTTTTTCGTAGTTTTCCTCGATCGCTGGATTGTATGCTTTGTTTAGCGACCTTTCCCATCATGCGTTTTATCAATAATTTCATGTCATAGCAGGCACTGGATTGCTGACCCATCCTGGATGAACTTATGATTTAATGTTGTTTGCTTCTCAAGGGCTACTGACTTAACGCAGAGGCTTTAAGTTTAAGATCAAGGTTAATGCTTTGAAGAACACAGTGAAATATAAACCTAAACATCAATAATCAAATATGCCAACCAATTACACACAACGCGGAGTCACTTAGTGGTTGGGCACAATTAAATTTAACAAAACAAACCTTGCCACCTAGGTTTACAAGGAATAGAAGAAATGGGGAGGGTACACCCGGGAGGAAGGATGAGAGGAGAGGAGACATCAGGCGGCCAGATCCAGAGTAGCGGTACAGAAAGGTCTTTCAGGGCCTTCCAAGGAGACTCCAGTGGCGTCCAACGTCCCCAGATGCCCAAAAAACCATGGGTCGGCTACGGGAATCGAAACTACGACCTCCAGAATGCAAATCAAACACGGAGTCATTCCCCTCGGTTTTAGAAGGAAACAAACAAACCCACATTTTATGTGGCGGTCTTACTAGTACTTTGTAAAGAGGTGTGTTTTATGTGGCGCCATATTTAAATGCCCAAGTTATTGCTTCTTTATTTATAGAAAACCACAAAACAATATATACACAGCTTCTAGTGGTTTAAGTACAACAACAAACAATAGATGTTGCACCCAAACAACTAGCTACTTGCCAAGGTCTCTTCTTCTTCACTTCATGGTATAGGTAATCAAGTGCCCGTTTTCCAAGTCCTCCAGTCATCGTTTCCTAGGTCTACCCACCGATCTCCTACCTTTAGGATGATATTGCCTTGTTTGTTTACGAAATCTGATCTCTGGCATTCTTTCCACTGTTGTTGGAAATCTTTTAACCTTTCATTTATATTTCGACTAAATAGTCTTAACTCTTCTCCTATACTTTCATTTGTTATTAGGTCTCTCTTCGTACATACCTTCGCACTTCTTAAGAATTTCATTTCTGAAGCCTCTATATTACTCTGTTGCTTTTTAGTTAATATCCAAGGTATGCTAGTACAGGTGCAGCCATAACTTTGTTGTGGCGTGCTCTGGGTATTTCGAAATAATAACCTAATACTCGTAGAGTACAGCTATTATGGGCTAGTTTGAAGATGTTGCACGAAAGTTTCGCAAGGATCTATAAACATTTTGCACATGCAGCTACCCATTTGCGTTGCGAAAACAGTCCTATCTGAGCAAGTTCACTGTATGCACCATTTATCATTTTCATTAGATAACAGAACCGGGCCATATTGATTAACTATTTCAACACAACGCTCCTTACTTCTGCAACCACATCAGTGCTGAACCGTTAACGCTTGGAGAACATTGCTGCTACACCTAACAGTGGGGAAGCACAACTATACATACTGTGACAAAATGGCAGCTCCAGAAATCCCACTTCTGACACCAGTGTGATAAAAACGACAAGATTCAATCCAGTTATATTTTTACTTTCTCTGCTAGTAAGTAGAGGAAGTATTGTATTCCACCCAAAAATTCGATGCCGAAATTTCACAGGAAATTATGTTTTGAGGGATTTTTAGAAAAAAAGGTCCGCGCGCGCGTTTGTGTGTGTGTGTGTGTGTGTGTGTGTGTGTGTGTGTGTGTGTGTGTGTGTGTGTGTGTGTCAGACTGTGAACAGCATAATTAAAAAATGAAAAAATGAAATTAAAAATCATCAACATTTACAATGGACCTTTACGACAAATAAATTAATATATAAACCATTACGTAAAACTCATCCTTTAATTAAAATTTCTAATAACGCTCTAGTAGATTTACCTACTCCCTCTTAACATTTCATCATGATGAGTTAAAAACCAAAGTTGGTATTTAAGTTTAAAGTCTTTCAAGGATGCGACACGAAGATTTTGAACAAAATTTCTCCAACCTAAACTATCATTTACATGGAAAATGTTTTCAAAAGGTTTGATTTTCTTGAAAATGGCTAACGATTTTAATTAAAGTGACATATGTTTAAGGTATTTTAATGACAAATGAAACGTGTGTTTTGAATTTTCTGGCTATAGCCTATGTAGTCCTATTTACTATGGATGAGTTTTGAATAACTGTAGGCTACAGGATTGCGAGATATTACAGCTCACAACTGTTTCCTCCTCGTAGTTTTGACTCAATCCTTTCACTGTCTCTCAAACATTAACTCTTACGATACAATAACTCAACACTCGTTGAAATTTCTTCACTTCGACGCAATGTATCTTTCAAAGCTTCTCACACTTACTGACAAACTGACCGACTCAAAAACTGCCTCCTTCACGAATCTCTACAAAGAAGCCGGCCGCCGGACATGTCTCGAATTATCTGCAAAACCCCTTTTTGACGTGCCGCGCTCATTGTCACGTGTGTGCTCACGTGAGTGGTGTGGGGAAGTTTGAACTTGACTAGCGCGACGCCATTGGGATGAGTCAGCCTGGCCCCGACCGTCGTTTGTTGTGTTGCCGCTGCTATGGGCTGCGTAGGCTTCGGCGGCCGGTGTTCATCGTATCTGAGCAGCTCAGATACAAAGCGTTCTTCTGAGCAAAGGAAAGTATCACTTCATCATCATCATCATCATCATCATCACCATCACCATCTTCTTCAACTTCTTCTTCCGTTCCTGCTTCTTCCATCACGTTTAAATATTCCTGCCAGTTGTACTCTGCTTATCTTGTTCATGACTTCGTGTAATAGGTGGTTTATAATTTCTTAATAAATAAAAACGTTTTCTTTCTGAGTATAAGAGACATCTACTTTATTTCAGATTATTCCGCTTTATCATTAAAATGATTTCCTTGTAATTGCTCTCTTACTTTCTCATTTATTTTATAGTCAGCTGCTCCTTACCTTGAAATGGCGCTTAGAAATTTCATTTATTCTAGCATTTTTTGTTATTTTACACAATACAGACTACTCTAACATTATAATAGTTTCCAAACTGACATTTAATTCTGATATTTTAATGTAATACATATCCTTTCTATTTTATGTTCTATTTTTAAGCTCTGCATATAATGATATTCAGCTGTTACTTTTCCTATATCTTCTTCGTGTTAGTGGAGATAAACATTTGTACAAATTATCTTATTGTAAATTTCCTTGTAGCTGCAAGGGGAATATTAGAATACAGTACGCTTTGAGCGATAATGAAATCTTTTAAAGCTTTAAAATACAGTTCTCTTTGCACGGTTAACGTGTAAAAAATGAACAATTGCATTTGACGAAAGTTTGTTTTCCGAAACTGACTCAAATAACCAGGAATATATCCGAAATGGTACACTCTACTAAACATGTTATTCGGACATACGTAGATTGTGTGTTTTAGCGAGGTCTACCTTTTTGTGTAGTAAGATTTTGTCTATCTCTTAAGGTTTACGAGTTATTCGAAAGTTATACAGAGTAAACAGGACTACATAGGCTATAGCCAGAAAACTCAAAGCACACATTCCATTTGTCATCAAAATATCTTAAACATATGGCATTTTAATCAAAATCGTTAGAGCCATATTAAAGAAAATCAAAATTTTTGAAAAATTTTCCATTTAAAAGGTAGTTTAGGGCGGGGCTATTTTCTCTCAGTCTTCGTGTTGCATAGTTGAAAGACAAAACTTGAATACCAACTTTGGTTTTGAACCGCCTTTTCGTTTTTGAGTTATGCTGTCCACAGACTTGACATACACACGGACCTTTTTGTAAAAACTTTTTTTTTTTTTTTTGGATTCAGGAGGCCTCAAAACATATATTTCCGGTGAAATATCGATATCGAATTTTTGGGTGGAATACAATATTTCCTTTACTTAGTATGCGTAGTGCAGAAAGTAAAAATAATTAGGTAGATGCCATTTTTATTGAGAGTTATGATGTTTTTAGTTTAAAAAAACCAAACAAAATCTTATTTTGCAATTCTTTGGAGATGTGACCATGAAAAGACACCCCTGACAAAGATTAAGTACTTAGAAGGAGTAGCGGAAACGAAATGAAGCTTCAAGTAACGAAGGGTTATGTGAGTATATTACAAAATGGAGTGATATATTAAACAATGTTGGCAGTACAAGAGTATAATGTTGCATAGCCTGGATGCATTCATGAACTCGGTTGTGGATGGCGTGGTATAGCTGACGAGTAGTCTCTCCTGAGGTCAGCTAGCCTATAACTGGCCAATATCCTAGAAACGGGCACTGGGACAGAGTTGACGTTCAAGCTGATACCTCACATGTTCTACTGGAAACAAATCTGAGAATCTTACCGGCCACGAGAGTAACTCAATTCTCAACGGATCCTCCCTTGTGGTGATTAGACGTGGTCGACCAGAATCTTCACGACGAGCGCGTTTGCCCTCACGTTCCCGTTGAGTCCATCAGGCTACCGTCGCGTCCAATGTCCAACAGAAACAACAGCCAATATACCGTACACAAATGTTAATTCTGATTATTTAATTTTCTAGCTTAGATACCACCGTATAGTACTTTTTAATTTCTATGTAGGTATCTCTGCATTATAGAAACAGTGGACTTGTGGAAGTAATTTTTGTTTAACTCATCCCATTTGATTGAAAATTAATTCCAACATAAAATGGTATCAATTAAAAGTTAAATTAATTGGCGAAGTACGAGGTACATTTCCTAATTCGGTCATTAAGATGCTTTTGCCACATATTCGGAAATGTTCGTGTTCACATATACCACTGCACGGTCCGCATTACAAAACTGATGGAGAACTTTTAATTAAAACAATTTTATATATGCAGGTTGGAGAAAAATTAACGAACAGAGTGGAATGAATTTCGTGTTTAATTGCAAAGTCTTTCTCGACCGCTGGCCTTTGCAGAACCACGGGTGGTCTCCCTTGCAGACCAAAAGGGAAACCATCTTTCTCAATAACGAAGTTCGTGGTTCTCTTTTTCTCGTTACCTCTCCCATTAGCAGCACATTTCTATCCTACAGATTGCACTGGCTTTCGAGTTTTATGTGTCGGTTACGCTCTTCCCTTATCCCGTATTATTTCCACTCGGGATGTTCTTGCAATTTACACACACTAAAGAAATAATCAAAATTAGCACGTGACAGGTACTCTGAACAAATGCAGTTAAAACTAAGCGATCCTGGGACTGAATTATGAATTGTCTATATTTTTATTTTCTCTACTACGTATAGTAAAGTAGAGGAAGTATTGCATTCCACCCAAAAATTCGAAGTCGGAATTTCACCGGAAATACATATTTTGAGGCCCCCTGAATCCAGCATTTTTAGGAAAAGATCCGCGCGCGCGCGCGCGCGTGTGTGTGTGTCTGTCTGTCTGTCTATCGGTCTCTCAGTCTGTGGACAGCATAACTCAAAAACCTAAAAGTAGGTTGAAAACCAAAGTTGGTATTTAAGTTGAGTGTCTTTCAAGGATGCAACACGAAGATTTTGAAGAAAATTGCTCCACCCAATTTTTCGAAAATTATTATTTTCTTTAAAATCGCTCTAAGGATTTTGATTAAAATGCCATATGCTTGAGATATTTTTTTTTATAACTTGTATAGCTTGAATTTCCTATCTATAACCCATGAAGTCGTATTTACTCTGGATGACTTTGGTATAACTGGTAGGCCGTAAGAGATAGACCAAATCTTACTATAAAAATGTAGATCTTGCTAAAATACACTTTTTTTGGAGAACTTACACTTCTGTCAAATGGAACATCGATATTCATTTTTTATATGTTAACGGTCCAGAGAGAACGGAATTTGAAACGTTTTGAAGATATGACTATCGCTCAAACTCTAGTGTATTCCCATATTTCCCTTGTACCTACGAGAATATAAACAGTAAGATAATTTCTGTAAATGTTTATCTTAACTAACACGAAGAACATATAGGAATAAGAGCTTCTAAGAATGTAGAGAAAGTCATGTGAGTAAAACGTATAAGATTTATATAAGTATGAAATCAATACTTTGTTTACTTAAGGCTGTTTACTTATAAACTATCACACGAAGTTGCAGCACAACCTGTTTTGTACGTTTGAGGAACTTAAAAAAACCCAAAGAAGGCAACAAATTGTGGGTTCTTTTAAATTTAATTTAGACAAAAGCAGTTGAATCTATTGAAATACGCTAGAGGAAAAAGTTGTCGTTTATTCAATTTTCTATGAATATAGCCATAAATCAAGAACCTTCAATCAATAATAATTCAGCCAGGTGATGATAATTTTTTTGTGATAAAAATACTTTAAACTTTTGAACATTTTGGTATTAGACTTGCTTGTTATTCACAACATGAGAAATTCGCTGTTTAAGTCTGAGGGATCATTTAACTTCCATTCTGTATAAGTTCTCTGCATTAAGGAAATCTGCATTTTTGTTTAGCAAGATTTTATCTCTACAGTTTACGAGTTATACAAAAGGCATTTAGAATGAAAACGACTTCTCAGCCTAATAACAGGAAATTCAAGATATATATCTTAGTTGTCGTGCAAATATCTTAAAGATGTGTTATTTTCATCAACATTATTATGGCCACTTTTGAGAAAACGGAATCTACAAAACATTTTGCGATAGAAGGGTTACTTTGTTTTTGCTGACTCAGTGATTCTCAGAAAGTTTATTTCCGGGAAATCTCGATATCGAATTTCTGGGCGGGATGAAATACTTCCTGTAACTTTATGGATAAACACTAGGAGACTTTGGTCTCCTTATGTCTCTGAATCCTGATCGTCTCTACTGGTATACCAGTTTAGGAAGCCTTGTTTGATCCATTCTGGACTGATGTATTTTCCAGTTATTTCTGTACTGTTGAATTTTATCGTGAACAGAAAATATGCGGAGTTCATTTCTGATATCTTCATTTCGTTTTTTATCTAATCTTGTGCAGCCATTGGTTCTTAGAAATATCATTTCTGCACTGTGAGATTTTTTTTTTACAGTAATATTATTCCAGTTTCACTGCCACACAAAAGAAATGGAAGAATCACTGTTTTATAGAATTAGTTCTAGTTTTGTTGCAACTCCAACTGCAACTAAACCTTCTAATTCGAATAATTCAAATGTTCTTTTCCCTTCAACTTCGAATCATCCAAATTTCACTGCACATCATGTACAGATATACATAAAATAGGAGAATAGAAGTAATTTATAACATATATTAAAATTAATTGTGAAAATTTGGTGAGAAAATAAATGTTAATAACAATGTTAAATTTCGCCACACTCAGCGAACATAGTGTTGTTGACAACAGACACTGAAAAACTCATAGTGAAACAACTTGACACAACTGGCTAAACTGTGTAGAAAATTGTTGAAGAATGATTTACAAATCAGTGATATTTTCAAGCTAAAAGCATTGCAAAATAAAAAATAACTCATGTGTTGCACTCCCATTACTTTCTCTACTCTTGTGCTAACCATTCTTACAAACTCTTGTTCCTATATCTTCTTCGTGTTAGTTGAGATAAACATTTGTAAATTATCTTATTGCTTATTTCCTTGTAGGTACAAGGAGAATATGGTCTTTGAGCTATATTCAAAATCCTTTAAAGCTTTCAAATTCCGTTCTATTTGCACGGTTAACATATTAAAAATGAATAACGATGTTCTATTTGGCAGAGGCATAACTTCTCCAAAACTCACACACACACACACACACACACACACACACACATACACACACACACACACACAGACACACACACACACACATATATATATATATATATATATATATATATATATATATACATATTTAGACAAAGATATGGTCTATCTCTTACGGCTTACCAATCATGCAAAAGTCATCCAGAGTAAATAGGACTACAAGGGCTATAGCCAGCAAACTCGAAGATATACATTTCACTTGCAATAAAAGTATCTTAAACACGTTATTTTAATAAAAATGGTTAGTTATTTTCAACAAAATCAAAGTTTTCGAAAAAAATATGTATACGGTAGTTTAGGGTGGAGCAATTTTCTTCAAAATCTTCGTGTCGCATGCTTGAAAGACATTAAACTTATATACTAACTTTGATTTTTAACCGACTTTTCCTTTTTGAGTTATACTGTCCACAGACTGACAAACACACACACACACACACACACACACACACACACGCACACACACGCACACACGCACACACACACACAGAGAAGGACACTCACACACTCGGACCTTTTTCAGGGGGCCTTAAAATATATATTTCCGGTAAAATCTCCACATCGAATTTTTGGGTGGAATACCTACAATATTTTATCTACTTTACTATACGTAATAAATAAAGTGAAAAGGCTCTCTCAATCTGTGTTTCTTGTAAATAGTACAAGCAACAAGAATTTCATCTCGAAGAGTCAATAAGATGTTCAAATGTGCAAGGTCTCAGATTTTCCTCTAACTACACCGTCTTTTCCAGCTAACCTATTGAAGTAATCCATTAAAGACAATACGAGACGGCCAATAATGAAATAGCTGGTCTGAGAGTAAACAATTATCGTTCCAGAAGATAGTGGCTGGTTACTCCATTTTGTATGGAGTTATAAACTGACAGAGTGCCTCATGTTAACCTTGATGTTGGTTTTTGTTCTTTTTCTATTAGTGGAAAATTTAATAAACACCCAGGTTGTTTCAGATGTAATAATTCTACATGCAGCTACATCTACGGAATGTAACGTACATTTTACGCAAATTATAAACCGTTATTACTTATTCTTACTTACAAACTCTTATTCCTATATCTTCTTCGTGTTGGTGGAGATAAACATTTGCAGAAATTATCTTATTGGTTATTCCCTTGTAGGTGCAAGGAGAATATCGGAATACAGTAGGCTTTGAGCGATAGTCAAATCTTTCAAACCTTTCCACTTCCGTTCTCTTTGTACGAATAACATTAAAAAATGAATAACGATGTTCCATTAGACGAAAGTTTAGGTTTTCCAAAATTCACATAAATAACGAGGAATATCTCCGAAATGGTTCACTCCAGAAAAGAATTCATTTCGACATAAATTGTGTTTTAGCAATATTTACATTTTTGTATAGTACGATTTGATCTGTCTCTTACGGCTTAAGAAATATTTGGTGGAACACAATGCTTCCTCTACTTACTATACGTAGTAGAGAAAGTAAAAATGAACATTCAGCACTTCTAGTGACACTCTAATTCATGCATTGAATAATTAACTGATAAATAACTGATCTACATTTTTATATCTTCAATTTATTACTTAGAGCTTCGTTTTACCACAATTTAATATATTTTATTCCGTACCAATCATAAATTAAGCTGAGATTGCTATTCGTATCTAAAAATGAACTACTTACGTCTTGAACATATCTTCCAATCGGTTGAATCAAGCTTTCCTATTTTCAGTGTAAAGATTACTCTGCACTCGAAGTTATATAGACAATGCCTTTTCCCTCAAGCAAATAATTGAAAAGAGAAAATTTAATTAAAAACACATGCTCTTTATCGGCTATAAAATTGCCTTAAAATATCTAGATCAAAATTATGCGAAATACTAAAGTAAAAATCTGATGTGTTGCACTCACATGGCTCTTTACTTTTGTACTAACCATTCTTACAAACTCCTATTTTTATATCTTTTTCGTGTTAATTGAGATAAACATTTGCAGAAATTATCTTGTTGCTCATTTCCTTGTAGGTGGAAGGGGAATATGGGAATACAGTAGGCTTTGAGCGATAGTCAAATCTTTTAAAGCTTTGAGATTCCGTTCTCTTTGCACGGTGAACAACGATGTTGCATATGATGAAAGTGTGTTTTCTGAAACTGACGCAAATAACAAGGAGTATCTCCGAAATAGTTCACTCAGAGAAAATTTATTTAGACATAATTCGAGTGTTTTAGCGAGATCTACATTTTTTATATAGTAGTGTTTGGTCTATCTCTTACGGTTTACCAGTTATTGAAAAGTCATCCAGAGAAAACAGAATTACATATGCTATATCCACAAAATTCAAATTATAGATTTAATTTGTCATAAAATATCTTAAACATGCCATTTTAATCAAAATCTTTCGAGGCATTTTCAAGAAAATTAATATTTACGAAACATTTTCGCAGTAAAAGGTAGTTTAGGCTGTAGCAATTTTCTTCAAAATCTTCGAGTTGTATCTTCGAAATACATTAATAACAACTTCGGTTTTTAATCGGCTCTGCGTTTTTGCGTTATACTGTCCAAAGACTGACACACACACACACACACACACACACACACACACACACACACACACACACACACACACACACACACACACACACAGAGAGAGAGAGAGAGAGAGAGATACTTCTTTCTGCAAATGTTTTTTATTCGATTCAGGGGCCTCTAAACATGAAATCTCGACATCAAGTTTTTGGGTGGAATACAGAATTTCCTCTACTTCACTATACATAGTAGAGAAAGAAAAAAGGAATCCAAAACATTTAATAAAAGTAAAAAATAGATATATGCAGCAACCAACATTGATTTTAACAGATGTTAGACAAGGTTGCCCATTGTCAACCACTCTTTTTGATTTGTTAATCATAATCACATGGAAACAACAAACAAGAGAGGGAATTAGTTTATGGACAAGATCAGTATGAATAGGGAAAAAAAAGGAATTTCAAAGAAGGAAATATAAGTTATATCAAATAGCGCAAACGCATATAATTGTATATATCTATAAATAAAAGAAAAATAATGCCCTTTAAAGTCATCCATCCAGTTCGCTCTATAACATTCTAGAATGTAACATAATTGAACAAGTCTGAAAACTTAATTTCCTAGGATATGATATAACATATAGAACAGAAATAGATATTCAAAAAATGTATATTCAGCTACATAACAGGTACAATAACAACAACCTTAAAGAATAAAGCAACGAACGGTTGCATCAATAACTGTACAAAACAATGGCCACCCCAATTTTTAAATAAGGCTCAGAAACGTGGATAATAATGTCACAACATAAAATAAATATACATACATCAGAAATTAAATTCCTTAGAGCCACAGCTGGTTATATAGGACAGGACAAAAAAAGATCAAATATGTCAACAATTAAAAGTAGAAGATTTAAAAAGAACAATAATAGAATACAGAACCAATTGGAAACAGCACTTAAATAGAATGGATGAAAAACAATTCTGAAAACAGAAACATTCGAGGAAGAGGTGGAAGGAATAATACTTTGGAGCCGGAACAAGCTAAACCTCCTGAGCCTTGTTGAAGAAGAATAAAAATAAGCAAATTTGGTTAATATCTCGTTCATTAAATGTTTAAGTAAACTAATTTTCTTTCTTTTGTATTTTATTGAATTGCCTTAATTTGTTAAATTATACTATATGGTTTTCTTTTATCCCATTTCGAGCATCTAAAATAATTTGAATGTGATTTTGCTTTGGCATGCAGTGTGTAATCATTAAACATACAAGATTCTATTGCTTATCTTTCTAAATTAGATATCCATGCTTCAGCTGTATTCAGTTGAAGACACACCAAATACGTACTTTTGTAATTGACTAGCAAAGTTAGTAACATTCTGTAATGCAGTAACCAATTCGCTGCGGCGTCGGAGACAGAGCGGACATTGTACTCTGCGATGGCCTTGAGCTTACGTCCGATGGGAAAGAAGTGTATTCATTACGTCAGTCTAATCGTATGGATAGTTAATCATTCTCTAGACCAGGGATGTCAAACAGCACTCCCAAACTGTGAACTTGTGACGCGTGGACTCTTGCTACCGGTCTCACCTGTGTTGTATACGCAGCTAGAAGAGTAGGGGTGAGCTGGTGCCAAACAACAACAAACAGTGGTGGCTGGTACCATGCTTCATGTTTGTACAATTTACAAATGGAAATACACTGTTGAATTAGTCACTGATTCTTTTTTATTGTTTGTTGTTTATTGTCTTTTGGGTGCTTGGCAATGTTTCTTGCTCACAAGTTTGTCAATTTCAGGTTCCATCTCCGAAGAACACAGGCGTAACACTGACACTCAATGTCTGTCAGTAATATTAGTACGTCTGAGCGTTTTATTGTTATTCAATTTAGAGAAAAACTGTTCACAAATGTATGTCGACGTAAACACTGCCATCAAACGACGCGCAGATTGACGAAGATTGGGGAATTTAGTTTCAGGTAATGAAATATACAATTTGACACCTAAATTTCCTGAATTGCGCAATGGTGTGTTGTTTTGCAAGTCAATTAATTCTAATTGCAAATCATGTGAGAAATCACGAGGATGGACATTGAAAGGGTTGTTGAAGAGTCTCCATTCGGGATCCATATTGTTAACTTCTCCAAATCTGTTCTTGAATTCCTTGAGTAGATCCTCTAACAATGCTTTGGAGTTTGGTATCAAATGCTTAGAGCCATCATTGAATACACTTTGCAAACAAGGAAAGTGATACACATCCCCATTATCAACTTGTGTTATCCACAATTCAAGCTTCTGCATAAATGCTTTCAAGTCGTCAAACATGTTGATTATGAACCTGTCCTTACCTTGTAATTTCAAATTAAGAGAATTGAGATAGGAAGTCAAATCCGCCAAGAACGCCAAATCACAAATCCAGTCTTCACTATAGAGTTCTGGAGTTTGTAAATTGTGAGTTTCTAAGAATATTTTTATTTCACTTCGAAGATTAAAGAACCTAGTCAGCATATTACCAAGACTAAGCCACCTTACTTGACAGTATTACGAAACGTCTGAAAAATCAGAATTCACATCTTCAAGAAATTGCTGGAACTGTCGATGACGTAAAGCATGTGAGCGAACAATATTGACTATTCTTACAACGGCCGTCATAACATTCTTTACAGTAACAGACTGAGCACAAAGATTTGCACGATGCATAAGACAACTAATGAATTTAACTTTGTCTGCATCGAGTTCTTCTTGAGTCAGAAATCTTCGTACTCTTCCTACAAGTCCTGTTTCTTGTCCCGTCATACAAGGTGCGCCATCTGTTGCTATGCAAACTAATTTGTTCCATGGAAGTTTAAATTTAGCAATAGTTTTTATTACACCATCAAAAATATCTTGTCCTAGAGTCCGATCTTTTAACGAAACAACATCGAGAAGATCTTCAAAAACATTGTAATCTAAATCGACGCCCCTAATGAATATAGCCAGTTGTGCCGTGTCTTTGCGGTCCGTACTCTCATCAAGAGCTAATGAATAACAAGTAAATGTGTTCATTCTTTCTATTAGTTGTTCCTCCAAGTTATCTCCCATTTCTGATATACGTTCCGCAAGAGTATTACGAGACAGACTTATACAATGAAACGCATTAACAAGTTCCGGACATATTTCTTCTGCAGCAGTAGTAAGACAGCTTTTAACAAATTCTCCATCCGTGAATGGTTTTGAAGCAGACGCAATGTGTTTGCTGATTTTGTAGCTAACACGAACCAAACTTTTTCTACTAATGCCTGAAGATGATGATGGAATATTTTCGAAATTCACTCTTGACTGAAATTCCTCTATAGCCTTTTCATGAGAAACACCTGATAATTTGTTCGGGCCACAAATTGGAGCATGTTGAGAGTTAAAATGTCTTTTAATATTGTAATGACCTATATATCCAATTTCTGCTCTACATATTAAACAACGTGCTTTGCCGTCATTTAAAATAAACAAGTATTGATCAGTCCACTCACGTTGAAAACACCGTTCTCTGTCCATACTAACTGCCACAGTATATTTGTCAAAAAACCAGGTAGGGCACACCACTCAGACTGACTGACTGTCGTTGGAGCACAACTGCGACTGAAGCAAGCACTCGCTCATTTCACAGCTTGGTAGCGCTGTTCGACATCCCTGTTACCTAAAACTACATTTCCCAATCTTCGTCAATCTGCGCGTCGTTTGATGGCAGTGTTTACGTCGACATACATTTGTGAACAGTTTTTCTCTAAATTGAATAACAATAAAACGCTCAGACGTACTAATATTACTGACAGACATTTAGTGTCAGTGTTACGCCTGTGTTCTTCGGAGATGGAACCTGAAATTGACAAACTTGTGAGCAAGAAACATTGCCAAGCACCCAAAAGACAATAAACAACAAACAATAAAAAAGAATCAGTGACTAATTCAACAGTGTATTTCCATTTGTAAATTGTACAAACATGAAGCATGGTACCAGCCGCCACTGTTTGTTGTTGTTTGGCACCAGCTCACCCCTACTCTTCTAGCTGCGTATACAACACAGGTGAGACCGGTAGCAAGAGTCCACGCGCCACAAGTTCACAGTTTGGGAGTGCTGTTTGACATCCCTGCTCTAGACGCTTGGTTGGTGTCATATTTTGATTTCAAGCATTAATTACGCCTTCATACTCCGATGCCTATCACAGATACGCTCCCAAGTAAAGCCCACTTATGAAAATTACATTTTATTAGGCTTTTAAAATTTGTATTCTTCCTCGATTCGTCGCATTTCTTAAGAACCATCTGCTAAATAGGGGAATGTAGATACATTTTAGGAAAGCCACACGCACCTAAAACAACATCTATACATTAGCAGTATACTTGAGCCCAAAGTCGGCTTTCCAGTTCCTTAGAAAGCGACCGCTTTATTTGTGTCAAGCTACCGCAAAGCTAAAATCAAAAAAGCCGAACTAGAAACGCAAACAGCGGTCCACTATACCTATCATAAAGGTGCGTTAATTAACAAAATTTTCAATTGAGCAAAAACTTAATGCTTAATGTATAACTACCTTTATACGGTATACTTACAAATTCCAAGCTCATTCAGAAGATTCACTCACCTGAAATAAGAAATAAAAATCATTATATGTATTGAAAATGAGAATAAACTAGAGATTAAACAGGTTTTATAAAAGATTGCGCTTACATTTGTTTGAAATACTTTTATAACATATAAATTTAATTTAGTATTGTATTCCACCCAAAAATTCGATGTCGAGATTTAACCGGAAATATGTTTTGAGAACCCCTAAATCCAAAAAAACATTTTTACAAAAAGTGTGTGTGCGTGTGTGTGTGTGTGTGTGTGGTGTGTGTGTCTGTCAAGTCTATGGATAGCATAACTAAAAAATTCCATGGAAAATTTTTCAAAAATTTTGATTTTCTTGAAAATAGATCTAACGATTTTTATTAAAATGCCATACGTTTAAGATATTTGTATGACAAATTAAATGTATGTTTTGAAGATGCAGTCCTGTTTACCCTGGATGACTTTTGAATAACTCCAAAATCGTAAGAGATAGACAAAATCTTACTACAGAAAATTGTAGATCTCTCTAAAACACAAATTTATGTCCAAATAAATTTTTTTCTTGAGTGAACTATTTTGGAGATATTCCTTATTATTTTTGAAATTTTTGGGAAAAAAAGAAAAAACTTAAGTTAAATGCAACACAGTTGTTCATTTTTATATGTTAAGTGTGCAAAGAGAACGAAATCTCAAAGCTTGAAACGATTTGACTGTCGCACAAAGCCTACTGTATTCTAATATTCCCCTTGCACCTACAAGGAAATAAGCAATAAGGTAATTTGTACAAATGTTTATCTCAACTAACATGAAGTAGATAGGGATAAGTGATTGTAAGAATGGTTAGTGCAAGAGTAAAGAAAGTCGTGTGAGTGCAACACAGACATTTACAGTTAGGGTTCAAATTACTTGAAATAACAATTTTTCTATGAATGATTTACATGATGTATATTTAAGTATAATTTTTAGGTACAAAATCTGAAGTGAAATTGAATGTATCACGTACAGGATTACTGAATATACAACTGCTGAGATTTCGTTGTTCCTTCCTAAAATATTAAGTGTTTATATTTTAGTAAATTCGTATCTCAGAGTAAAGACCTCAGTGTAAGTGCCACATGGGCAGACTTCCTGGCGATCTATTCTGTGAATTGTTTGATCTGTGTCGTTTTGTTATGGTTCACTCTTGTCTCAAAAAACAAAAACAAAGAACAACACAATCTTAGTTTCTTGAACACAATAATTAACTGCAGTTTACTCTTGAATTTGGTTTTATCTCTGTTGGTATAAACCTTTTGTGCAACTGTCATTTTTAATGAATATTTTGCAAGAATTTGAGATAAAATCTCCTAAACACTTTGGAGAAGGGTAAATTTTAGCTCATCTTTTAGGACAAGCCGCACAAATTGCTACCGTGTTAGCCAATGCATAGTGTTCCCATTTTTCAATAAATATGTTGGTAAAAGTTTTAGAATATTGCAACTATTTATTATTTTAATATTATATTGGCATTTAAGAATTCAATACACCTATTATATTATAAATATATCAATTTATTTAGGTATAGCTTTTTCTTCTTCAGAAATCAAAATCCATCCAATTGTAGTCAAATATAATCCCGTCATCATACACGTCATTTCACGTGGGCCCTCCCCATCCCTTACTGCAGCCACATTTGATTGTAGTAGGTAGGGTTAAACATGACGTTTGGCTTTCACAAGGATACCTAAACCGGTTCAGGAATTAGATTAGGAGTTGCATATGTAACAAAATGTTTCATCGATATAAGCTTAAGTGAGATAGGTTTTGGGTTCCCAAGCCATAGTATTTGTTTGCAAATAATGTGTGAGATTGTTCTTACATTTTTAACCCAAACAAATTTCTTCTGTAAAGGACATTTTATGGTAGAATGACACGTTTTCTGAGAAGCCATTGAAGATAGAAGCATTAAACTTTAAGGTGATAAAAGGTGTTTAAATCTAATGTGGTACCTAATAATATGGTTTGTTATTTAAAGAAATAATTTCGGATAGTTTTAACAAAAGTAGTCATAATTTTAAAACAATAGTCTTATCGGCCCCTATCCTCAGTATACATCAAAGGTTAGAAAATTTAATTAAGAAGGTAATGGGTCTATGGCTGATACCGTAATTATTAGCCGTATTATTAAGTATGATTTTAACAATGAATTTAATGATAAATTATAATGAGAACGTAATGTGAATGCATTTAATATAATGACTATTACGAATAGATAATTTTATGGTAGGAAGCAACAGTATTTAAAATCAATAACGAGTATGGAATTAAATATTCTAATTCAGATTTATATAATGTAATGCTTCAGGTTCATATGGTTTAAATGTTACTTGCAAAAGGTGCCTGGCAATGTTTTCGGGTTGCTACCTGCGGTATTTAGGAACCCGGACGGTTTAGTCAATCTCGTTCGACCAGTTTTCCAGGAAATACCCAGGCGCTAATGGATTGCTAGCTAGAGGTTTTTGAGAACTGAGTCTTAGGCGAGGCTTAAGTTCGCGAGTTTTTTTTCTAAGTTAACATGCATGGCTTGGTTTGAGAGTCTGTTTGGGGAACACGCTTCGGTGCAGTTGCATATTGCCTGCAGTAGTCGCAAATATTAATTCGCATCATGACGTAGCAGTTATTAGCGCTAATATTATAGAGTGAACAGTGTTTCTCAACAGTATATTAAGCGGTGAGGTATATATTTAAAATTGGGAAAGTGAATTATTCCACCGTAGCAGATTTCAACGACTTAACATATTTTAACTGTGATGGGGGACCGTTAAACACGGCGACAACTCCTGGTGAATATTGACTGTGAAGTCGAACGCAGAATTAAATTAGTTACAAGGAACTCTGTGTGTTCGTCAAAAACGCTCACGCATACCCTCTAGATACTGCAGTTTCAGCTTTAATGGCTAGCCAGAGCAAGGTTATAGACACTTTATAAGGCAGATCTACCGTACTACAAGACCATCGAGGACCAGGCTTCAGAGATCTTATACAGCGAAGAAAATACATCCTCAATCTTGGCATTACACCGTGGGGCGAGCAACGACCTCAAACTTGGCTTCTACGCGGGGCTTATTATTGCCTCCCGGACCAACGTCCTCACAGCAGTAAAATAGACAAAACAGTAGACAGTAGTAATATTTCCTAACGCAAATAGATTAGTTCCACACGCATTGACGAAATCGAATAGCATTAGAGTTCCCAAGAGTGTGAATAGGCCCAAAGTAAACAAATAAGTCTGATGTATTACACTCACACGATTTTCACTACATTTGTACTAACTGTTCTTGCAAACTCTGATTCCTAATCTTCATTTAGTTGTGATAAACATTTGTAGAAATGGTCTAATTTTTGTAGGTGCAAGGGGAATATAGGAATACAGAGCGATAGTGAAATCTTTTAACCCTTTATAGGACAAAACTAAAAATTCCTTAAATATTCATATTTTTATATCCATAGCAATACAGAAGGTAAATGAATCAATATAATTATGATAAACTTGAAATGTATTTTATTGTTGAGTATAAAAAGGTACAAAATGTAGTGGTAGTTATAGCTACCACTATCTGTTCCTGCTGACTCAAAACCTTTAGTGGATGGTGGTCACCATTTCTAACACCTCGTGGCTTGAGCTACATAAACACATTCACAGATTTCATTATTCTTTCTTTGGTACATAATAGTGCTTAAACAAAGCTGGAACAATATCAGAGCTATGTGTTGACACATCAAATTGCTCTCCGTTACCAAAAATTTTACGAGCCGTACGATGTCCCAACACAGCTTGGTGTAGTGATTGGTAATGCGTCATCTGCATCGGAATCGCCTTCAAAATCAGAATTCATAGTCTGATCGTCGCCAATTGAGTTCTAAAATGAAATGAACTCTTCTTCATTCATAGATTCAAGCTGTTTGTATGATATTCTTTCATCCAGGCTGGAATAATAATATAAAAAAAAAAAAATAAAAAAAAAAATTGATTTTGAGGTTATGGCTGTCCGTTACCGCGTAAGATAATAACCAAAATAACTCGAAAGCCAGATCAAAACATTGTACTATGACTCATTGTCAGTATTGGCTAATATCTAAAATAAACTGAAAAAATCCCTGATGTTTCAAAACCACATACCTTTTATACAACTTCACTAAAAGTGATGGGCATATCTTGTACGGAAAGATAAGCATGCACAATTTATTCAGTATTCTTTGGCTCTTTTTGACAGCATTCAAATAAATAGTATTGCAAATTGCACAAAAATACTTTATATATGAAGATATATATGATACATAACTTCAGTGAAACTAATTTCAACGTAAAACAGCGAAAAATGTGCTGCAAAACCATTTATTGTGAATAAAGGCGAGAAAGATGGCTGTCCTGTGGTAGGAAGGAGTACCACCTTTAAGAATGTACAGGGCTGCCAACAATGTCATAATGCAGATGGTGTTACAAGTGACCACTATCCATTTAGCAACACCAAAGCTGTTGTTAAGGGTCAGATTCCTTATATTCCCGTGCTTATTTACCACCTTATGCTATGTGGTATGTATACTTATCACTATCCTATAAAGGAGCTGGTTGCTGTATGAGGAAAGCTTTGAAATTACGTTAGATAAAGATATAAAAAAGTGAATAGCGACCTTCCATTTGAGAACAATGTAAGTATTGCAAAACTTATACAAATAACAAGGAATATTTCCGGCTGGATATTGAATTTTTGTGTGGAATGCAATATTTCCCCTACTTACTATACGTAGTAGAGAAAGTAATAAAAAGAATAACAAATAATCCGTTAGCATTTGTATAATTCTCCACAACACATAGATCTAACCAGAGATGACGTTTATGCTTCCTGAACTGAAGTAAATGCATTGCCTTTCCAACCGTAGGATAAATATCCGGTTCTTTCCCATTGCCCCACTCCACCACAAACAGCATTACCGCAAGATTAAGCATCCACCTTCCAGCCCACTCCAAAAGCAGCGGAACACATTTGAAAGCTTCTTTCTCAAGTTAAAAATTCATAACGCTGCTGGTTTTGCCCTCCCCACATCGGCTTTTTCATTTTATCATTCTAAATATCCACCACCCTCAAAATAATGAATGAAACAAGTCCTTCCTTAATGGAAGGTTTTAAGGAGAATATTAAAACGTCTTTTATGGGTTCGACAGTACTTATCAAGCCTTACTTCCCAAACCATTATAAGATTAGTGCCCGTAATGGTGGAAAACTAAACTGAGCAAAAGAAACAGCGCCTGCAGCATAAATTGAGTTTCCTATTAAACATTTGCTTGTTGATAATAAGTACAGATTAAGTTAAAATTACATGCGTCAAACTTAGAAGCAGAGAACTTGTGAGAATGAGGTACATTTTTTATGATCAGATGTTGAGCATTATGAAGTATGAAACAACAGGAAATGAATTATGTTAGAAACAGCAACCTGGCGTTGCCCTTGGTTCAACGATTTCAACGGCGAAATATGCTCAAATGAGCCCGAGGTCCATAGAGCTATAAGTTATCCGACATTCGTCTTCTCAGAATAAGGGAAAACCTCGGAAGAAACCTTACCCGGATAACTTACCCTAAGCGAGATTCGAACTCGCGAACGTGAGGCAGACACGCTAAAGATCACGCTAACGAGGCGGGCGAAAAGTTTGAGTATTGGGCATCTCACGCAAATAACGAATTTCTCGAAATGGTTTACTTTATTTATTTAAAAAAATAAATAATGTTTTAGATATTTACCTTTTCTCTATAATTAAGATTGGTTTACCAGTTGTGCAAAATCCATCAAGAGGAAACGGGATTACATGGACTATAACGACAAAATTCAAAATATAGATTTCATTTGCCATAAAAATATTTTACATATGGCATTTTAATGAAAATCGTTAGAGCCATTTTTGGGAAAATGAAAATTTTCCAAAAGAAATTTCATGTAAAACGAAAAGTGGGTTAAAAACGAAGTTGGTATTTAAGTTTCATGTCTTTCAAGGATGCGACATGAAGATTATGAAGAAAAATAGCCTCACCCTAAACTACCCTTTGCATGGAATATTTTGATTTTCTTGAAAATGGCTCTAACGATTTTGATTAAAATACCATATGTTTAAGATATGTGTATGACAAATTAAATGTATATTTTGAATTTTCTGGCTATAGCCTATGTAGTCCTGTTTACTCTGACGACTTTTGAATAACTCGTAAACCATAAGAGATAGACAAAATCGTAATGTACAAAAAACGTAGGTCTCACTAAAACAAATAATTTATGTCTTAATACTTTTTTTTTGTAGAGTGAACCATTTCGGAGATATTCCTTGTTATTTGTGTCAGTTTCGGAAAACAAACTGTCGTGAAATGGAATATCCTTGTTCATTTTTTGTATGTTAAGCGTGCAATGAGAACGGGATCTCAAACCTTTAAAAGATTTGACTATCGCTCAAAGCCTACTCTATTCTAATATTCTCCTTGCACCTGCAAGGAAATGAGGACTAAGACAATTTGTACAAATGTTTATCTCAACTAACACGAAGAAGATATAGAATAAGAGTTTCTAAGAATGGTTAGTACAAGAGTACAGAAAGTCATGTGAGTGCAACACATCAGATTTTTTAAATTTACATCTGCTTTATAAAACATTAATTTCTCGATGTAGGTACACGAAGTGCCTTCATTTTTGAATTTTTATTACTCTTGTAAAGGCTTGCAATCAATGTAATGAACAGTATTCTGTTTCAACACACTAATGTTGAGAAGAACAGTTCGGTTTGAGAAGCAAAAACAAATAAATTAGTTAATTAATTAAAACTGTTCTGCATTGAGCACAGCGTCGCTTGTGACTGCAACTTCGACCAGGGTATATCAACCCCGACATTGAGCACACATCAGCTTTCCTTTTTATTAGCTGTAGAGTCAACAGCCTTTATAGGTATATTTATTTATTTTTAGCGCCTCGTGAACTTGGAGCTTGTCATGATCTCACGTAACACAAACGCCTTAAATAACAATACCTTTGTTCTCCTTGTTCTAGATTACGTGATATTGCCTAACACTTTGCAAGTCAACGATCCTATGA
This sequence comes from Tenodera sinensis, assembly GCA_030765045.1. Classification (NCBI taxonomy): domain Eukaryota; kingdom Metazoa; phylum Arthropoda; class Insecta; order Mantodea; family Mantidae; genus Tenodera; species Tenodera sinensis. Next base: position 25,056,144 of record CM060972.1, read on the forward strand.
CAAGCGAGGCGATGCGGGGCCTGATAAAAGTTTATTTACGACAGAAACAACCCACTTGTCATGTTATGCTATTAATTCACCATTCTCTTTCTTATCCTTTCTCTCGCATATCCTATCTTCCGCAGTGATCAATGTACTTTAAAACCCCGTAGCTAAAAGAACAGTTCGTTAAAAGAGACAAATGCGTGCATTGCATGGTGGAGTTTTGACCTATCATAAAACATTACTTCATGCATTTCTCTGAAAGAGAAAAGTTATCTTAATATAGAGCATATTAATTTTCCTCCTATAACCTGGCATGAGGTGTATCGGAAAGAATGTGAACCTGCCGAGTTGTTTACGCGAGTTTATGGCACGTTCATGTCTTCGCGAGAGCAACGCCTCATATATTGGCAGGCGCGAGAGATCATTCTCTCTGACTGTACGCCAAGTTACTAGTATTTCGATGTTCTAGTAAACAAGATAGCAAGCGATCGCAGCATTCGACCACCAGTACGACTGATCGCTTTGCCAGCAAGTACCACAGAATGCTGAGTAATACGGTAGGTATCACCAGCTAGATGGGCAGCAGACTTCCATGCTAGTGACGTCACCTGTTGAAGAAGTCATACCCGGCTAACCGCTGAAATGTCAGTATTTGAGCACCAGTGATAGTATAGCTCGCGGAATCTTTCAGAACACTGAAATGTATAAATGAAATCTTTTATGTGAGTCACCTATTTTCAGTAGCACTGTATCTTTTGGAATCAAAATGTAGTCATGAACGTAATTCAGGGTTGTTTTTCTCAAATCAGGAATCTAGATAGATTTCCTGATCATCCCTTACCAACCACCGTGAATCAGAGAATAAAATTCCAGCATTTTTTGACGCACTTCTTTCGGGAATTATGCACGCTATATGAGCGGTTTTTTTTTTTTTTTTTTTTTTTTTTTTTTTTTTTTTTTTTTTTTTTTTTTTTAAGAAATGTCTTGAACGTGTCCAGAAAATGACCATTAAGTATCATGTGTCAAATCCACCTGGAAGTTGGTTTATTTCCAATTTATTTAGACTCTTGCAACGTTTCCGGTAAGTGTGTCCCAAAACTTCAAACAGCTTTTTCTCCATACAACAATTTTTGTTCTCTGGGGTAAACTTTTTTGCAGTAAATATTGACGGATAAGGTTGAAATTTTCAGGACATGTAAAATATAGCGTCTTAAAGAAAACTGTGCATTGGTTTGTTGATCACACTCATACATAAAAGTATATCCTTTTTTTTCTTTGTAATTGTTAGTAATACTTCTTTTTATTCTATTCTAAATAAAAAAAACTCATATTCATAATAAATATCAGTATTTTGGAAAACTATTGCATAGTTTTATTTCATAGGCATAGAAAAACTATCAGGCCTCTAATTTAATTCTAAACTGAAAAAGTATCCTTTTATTACCATTCAATTCTTTCTAAAACCATAATAAACAATTTTTAGTTTAATATAGAGCAGTGAAACTTATACCAACAGTATATCATAGCAGGTGCAAATTAATCTAAAATTTTCATTAAAATTGCTTAATTAGGGAAGAAAGTCTATTTCGTACCAGTGTCGCCTGTGCAATGATGATCAGCGAAATCGAAAGTGACGTTAAAGAGGCAGAAGAAGTAGGGGAAGAACGGAATTTAGATAAGAGAACAGCAGGAATTAGAGGATTCTTAGTTCTTTTCCTGTGTTAACCTCTTATTGAACAACTAGATCACATACAAGAAATAAACAGTTGCATAGACACAACTTCCCGAAAGGTACAGCTCTCTTGGCTAATTTAAATCTAATGGTTAGAGCGATATTTGCGATTTATTTGTTGCATGACGTCACGGAGAGCGCGTGTCACAGAGAAACTTGCGCGTGACAACTACCGTGCTAAGGGAATGGAATGTCAAAGCTTTATGAGATTTGACTGTCGCTCAAAGCCTACTGTATTCTCATATTCTCGTTGCACTTTCAAGGAAATAAGCAATAATATAATTTCTGCAAATGTTTATCTCAACTAGAGAAAGTCATGTGAGTTTAACACATCAGATTTTTACCATTGAATCCTACATTTGCATAAAATAATCTGTTAACGCTATTTCAGTACTGAGGCTGAATTCTCTGTAAATGTTAACTGCAGTGTTCCATTGTTCCCCGTTTAATCTTTTTCCCATCTAAATACCTCATAATTTCAGGAACCATCACATTTCCACAGCTGTTCGGCATTCAACTTGCAGATTGTTATCGGCTCAGATTTCTGTGTTCATAACCCCTGGCCCTGGGACGGTAGTTAGCTCTATAATTTCCCCAATGTCATTTTCGGAGGTACAGAATTAATATGCGGTCCGTAACTTATGACAGTTCCAATTACAAAAGCGTGAGGTAGGCTACGTGATCTCCAGTATCACATAAAGGACCACATTGGGACTCGCGTTTAACAAGTATATTCCTGTACAGTGGCTAACTCGATCATCGCAGACTCACCAATTGTGTTTCGGCCTGTCCTGAACAATAACCAGCCATTTACGATTCATATTCGCCAGTCACAATGCCTCGCGCCCAAAACGTGACATGGGATCAAACAATAGCATTTTTTTACTCTCTCCCTCATCGTGCTACAGACTTCGTTAAGAACTATTGTTAATGGAAATGTAAATGTACTAGATAGGATGTATTAACTTCTCCGTGTTATTTTCCCTTTTTTTCTGCCCAGAATGAAAAAATGTGCTTCATTACATCACATTGTGAATCCAGTCATGAATACGGGTTGCTTT